>AVPN01001607.1:0-20454 GCA_000695325.1 Pleurobrachia bachei | reverse complement strand
CGCTGTGAAGGGCCAGGCTGTTAGTGAGACACTGGTGGCGTTCATGGTCAAAGCGGTAAGTTAATCACTTTTTTATTGCTAATAATATCCTCTCTGTCTCTCTCTGTCTCTCTCTCTGTCTCTCTGTCTCTCTCTCTCTCTCTCTCTCTCTCTCTCTCTCTCTCTCTCTCTCTCTCTCTCTCTCTCTCTCTCTCTCTCTCCCCAGGTTGTGCTAGACCCCGAGAACCAGTTCAATGTTGAGAGGACACTGACCAAAGATGATGTTCAGAAGCTTATCAAGACCTGTGTTGATAGGCTGCTAATGAACAACTCTCCCAGTCTTGATACTATCAAAATGCAGGTTAGAAAACGAAATTCATTTCTTCAAACCCCCTTGATGAGAACCAATTATTGATCTCCACTCTCCAGACAATTTAATTTTCGACACCGAACGATTATTGTGGCACTGAACCAATGATCTCCACTCTCCAGGTATATTTTGATATGAACTACACCAACCGATCGGAGTTTCTCGAAGAGCACAAGCGAGTTCTAGAGAGCCGACTACAGCCCGTCATGAGAGAGATAACAGATAGCCGAGCCAGAACTCGTGAGGAACTAGAAGGGTTATATAGGAAGATAGTCAGTTGTGTCCTGCTCCGATCTGGTCTCGGTTCTCCGACTGATATTTCTGTTGTTAGGGAGGCAACCGCAGCGTTACAGAGTGTCTTCCCCCAAACTGAACTGGGGACTTTCATGTCACTTGCCAAGAGAGACAAGGTAAGAACTGTTCCCTTTTTCTTCATATCACTCTTTATTGAAGGAAACATGTTCTGCTTATAACTAAACCGAATTCGACAAAATTATCCAATTCGAAACTCTTTATGTATCCTTTATTCCAAACCCGTAATGTTTTCCCTCCCTGAATCAACCCCTCCACTCCCATCTAGGAGCGGCAGTTGAGGGAGCTGACCCAGATTGTCACTGGTATCAGACTGTTCAACAAGGAATGTGGAAAGGGCGGGGAGGGGATTGATAATCTTCCCTCCATCCTGAATGAAGCCATTCCTTCTGCTACCATGAACATTGAAAATGAACTCAATTCTACGCGCCTGTGAGTGCAACAAATTATAGTGACTAGTGTCCCGCGGTACTATTCAAGGAAAAAACAAGGAAATCTCACGATACATTTCTATAACTCCATTTTTTCTCAGTCACATTTCACGGTATACGGGTCTAATTGAGCGTCAGAATGCAGAGAACTTGGCTGACCCTGATCCTGAGTTGATCCGACAAGCGCTCATCAACTGTCGGCAACACGAGGCTTTCCTCAAGGTATTTATAATGATAATAACATTCAATCTTTCACCTGTAATGTACTGTTTCAATTGAATTTAAATCAAGGACAGTGAGATCTTACTTTGCTTCAATTGGGCTTCAATTCTCATTGACCTCTCGTAAACAAATCCCACTAAAACCCCACATCATCTACTAGGTCCTGTTGACGGACGTTGTGGTGGCGACGGATCAGATAAACACACTGGAACGGGATCTCAGATCGGTTCTTATCCAGCTACAAAACACCATACAGAGCAAGACTGCCGTGCCAACCAACCAGGTATAGAATGGGTACTTGGTATCGAAATTAGCCCTCTACAATAGGGCATTTACCAAAATGGGTACCCGAGTTCAGAATTCAGAGAGAGAATCAACTGACGAGAAAGGTATATCAGAGAGAGCCCCACAGCTCAGCCCACACTACAATTACATCACCCCCTCCTCCTGCACAGGTTTACCCCAAGTTCATCTCCCTGGCGAAGATCTGGACAGGGTTCCAAGATGAGATGGTCCTTCTCTCGGTGATTAGCAACATCCAGACCAACTTGGAACCCTTCACCAAGTCACACCGTGATGTTCTCCCTGACTCCCTCCTCCAGCCCCTCCTGACTGGACTCATCCTGAGGAGCGACGAGGAGAGGTAGTTAGAAATGGGGGAGGGGGGGTTTGGATTGTGTAAAACCGAGGCATTTTGGAGACTGGGCCCCATAGGGAATTAGAATCGCCTCGCTTGACACTTACTCCAGATCAGTGAGTATAGTCTAGTAACACCTTCCTCCCCTACACAGAGTAAATGAGACGAGTGGTTTAGATGATCGTGTTGAGCATGCTCCCCAGTTCAAGAACCTGGAATTCTTGTTCCCAGAGACAACACGGAATTTCTCCAACCTACCCCTCCAATACAAGGGTTTCTGTGGATTTTGTATTGCAACTCAGGATAGGCTCCTCGTACCTGGTGTGTTTAATTGTTAATTAGTTGTTAATTAGTCGTTATTATAAAGATTTGAACAGCCTATAATTAACTAATCAATTAACAATAATTGCCAGGTAACCCGCTGATTGGTATACTCCGTTATAAGGACCATTTCTTCTGTTTTAGCTCTAAGGATGCTGCTGTGAAGTTTGCTGCCGACCCTGATAGGTAATATGTTCAAAGTGTTCATTTATTTATTGTTCAATTAAATGTTGTTCATATATTGTTGTTTTGTAAATAAATATCAGCATGATAGTGATGACACCCACCACCCCCTTTTTTTCACCTCCACGTGGCTATTTCTCTATTCATGAGGCAGTCCGACTATTGGATGCCGCCAAGCAAAGATAATAGCTCTCAATACGGTCCCTTGCTTGACCTCGATGACTTGCACCGACATTGTCCGTCTCTCTCTCTCTCTCTCTCTCTCTCTCTCTCTCTCTCTCTCTCTCTCTCTCTCTCTCCCCAGGTTGTGCTAGACCCCGAGAACCAGTTCAATGTTGAGAGGACACTGACCAAAGATGATGTTCAGAAGCTTATCAAGACCTGTGTTGATAGGCTGCTAATGAACAACTCTCCCAGTCTTGATACTATCAAAATGCAGGTTAGAAAACGAAATTCATTTCTTCAAACCCCCTTGATGAGAACCAATTATTGATCTCCACTCTCCAGACAATTTAATTTTCGACACCGAACGATTATTGTGGCACTGAACCAATGATCTCCACTCTCCAGGTATATTTTGATATGAACTACACCAACCGATCGGAGTTTCTCGAAGAGCACAAGCGAGTTCTAGAGAGCCGACTACAGCCCGTCATGAGAGAGATAACAGATAGCCGAGCCAGAACTCGTGAGGAACTAGAAGGGTTATATAGGAAGATAGTCAGTTGTGTCCTGCTCCGATCTGGTCTCGGTTCTCCGACTGATATTTCTGTTGTTAGGGAGGCAACCGCAGCGTTACAGAGTGTCTTCCCCCAAACTGAACTGGGGACTTTCATGTCACTTGCCAAGAGAGACAAGGTAAGAACTGTTCCCTTTTTCTTCATATCACTCTTTATTGAAGGAAACATGTTCTGCTTATAACTAAACCGAATTCGACAAAATTATCCAATTCGAAACTCTTTATGTATCCTTTATTCCAAACCCGTAATGTTTTCCCTCCCTGAATCAACCCCTCCACTCCCATCTAGGAGCGGCAGTTGAGGGAGCTGACCCAGATTGTCACTGGTATCAGACTGTTCAACAAGGAATGTGGAAAGGGCGGGGAGGGGATTGATAATCTTCCCTCCATCCTGAATGAAGCCATTCCTTCTGCTACCATGAACATTGAAAATGAACTCAATTCTACGCGCCTGTGAGTGCAACAAATTATAGTGACTAGTGTCCCGCGGTACTATTCAAGGAAAAAACAAGGAAATCTCACGATACATTTCTATAACTCCATTTTTTCTCAGTCACATTTCACGGTATACGGGTCTAATTGAGCGTCAGAATGCAGAGAACTTGGCTGACCCTGATCCTGAGTTGATCCGACAAGCGCTCATCAACTGTCGGCAACACGAGGCTTTCCTCAAGGTATTTATAATGATAATAACATTCAATCTTTCACCTGTAATGTACTGTTTCAATTGAATTTAAATCAAGGACAGTGAGATCTTACTTTGCTTCAATTGGGCTTCAATTCTCATTGACCTCTCGTAAACAAATCCCACTAAAACCCCACATCATCTACTAGGTCCTGTTGACGGACGTTGTGGTGGCGACGGATCAGATAAACACACTGGAACGGGATCTCAGATCGGTTCTTATCCAGCTACAAAACACCATACAGAGCAAGACTGCCGTGCCAACCAACCAGGTATAGAATGGGTACTTGGTATCGAAATTAGCCCTCTACAATAGGGCATTTACCAAAATGGGTACCCGAGTTCAGAATTCAGAGAGAGAATCAACTGACGAGAAAGGTATATCAGAGAGAGCCCCACAGCTCAGCCCACACTACAATTACATCACCCCCTCCTCCTGCACAGGTTTACCCCAAGTTCATCTCCCTGGCGAAGATCTGGACAGGGTTCCAAGATGAGATGGTCCTTCTCTCGGTGATTAGCAACATCCAGACCAACTTGGAACCCTTCACCAAGTCACACCGTGATGTTCTCCCTGACTCCCTCCTCCAGCCCCTCCTGACTGGACTCATCCTGAGGAGCGACGAGGAGAGGTAGTTAGAAATGGGGGAGGGGGGGTTTGGATTGTGTAAAACCGAGGCATTTTGGAGACTGGGCCCCATAGGGAATTAGAATCGCCTCGCTTGACACTTACTCCAGATCAGTGAGTATAGTCTAGTAACACCTTCCTCCCCTACACAGAGTAAATGAGACGAGTGGTTTAGATGATCGTGTTGAGCATGCTCCCCAGTTCAAGAACCTGGAATTCTTGTTCCCAGAGACAACACGGAATTTCTCCAACCTACCCCTCCAATACAAGGGTTTCTGTGGATTTTGTATTGCAACTCAGGATAGGCTCCTCGTACCTGGTGTGTTTAATTGTTAATTAGTTGTTAATTAGTCGTTATTATAAAGATTTGAACAGCCTATAATTAACTAATCAATTAACAATAATTGCCAGGTAACCCGCTGATTGGTATACTCCGTTATAAGGACCATTTCTTCTGTTTTAGCTCTAAGGATGCTGCTGTGAAGTTTGCTGCCGACCCTGATAGGTAATATGTTCAAAGTGTTCATTTATTTATTGTTCAATTAAATGTTGTTCATATATTGTTGTTTTGTAAATAAATATCAGCATGATAGTGATGACACCCACCACCCCCTTTTTTTCACCTCCACGTGGCTATTTCTCTATTCATGAGGCAGTCCGACTATTGGATGCCGCCAAGCAAAGATAATAGCTCTCAATACGGTCCCTTGCTTGACCTCGATGACTTGCACCGACACTGTCCGTCTCACCCAATCAACGAGTGTGTGCTAACAATCTCGATAGCACGCGGAGCAGTTTTGTCAAACAAAGTTATGACATGATTTCTGACGCAACCCTAAACAGCGCCCCACCCCCTTACCCCTTACCACCACCCAATTGTGAATCCCCTCCCAGGCCCCCAACCAACTACTTCCTAACACCCCCTTCCCCCTGTTCAGGTTCCACCGCTTTCTAACAGCCCCCTCTGTTCAGGTTTATTGCCCACATAGCGGATGCGGCTAAGAGATCCCCTGAACTAATCCAGCTACTGGAACTACACATGCAGTTCAGTACCATAACACCCTATGGGAAGAGCGCCGAGCCAGGACACATGATTGAGAAACCCCTTACCAAGAGAGACTCTGGAATCCAGACCGAGGTAATTGGTCTGGAATTTAGTAATTTAGGATAGCTCTCCTCAGTTAATGGTATCAACCCCTGTTTCATTCAACGGTTGACAGTATGTACGCTGTGGGAGCCATAGTTTTTAATTTTTTATCCCACCACTAAATTTCAGACCCATCCTATTGAATCAAACATTGATCCCACGTACGAGTGGAATGAATGGGAGATGAGACGTAAGGCAATCAAACTAGCTAACCTACGAACTAGGATGACACACAGTGTACAGACTGATAACAGCAACTTCCGTAGACAAACCTCTACCCAGGTAAGCATATATTCTGGTACCCCTAGAATTGTTGTCTCAAAAAGATAATGGAATGGATGAGCTGTCAGAAGGGGGTTCAGTGCGACATATAATAGTTTGGACATTCATTTTGTGAAAAGGGAGCTTTCAACATATCCCAACACACGCCCCCTTTCAGATCTACCTGCCGAAAGACTCGGAAACTCAGACAAAACGAGATCAAGGAACAAGTGTTCCGAAACCGAGCATCTTCATTGCCGGACTCCGGGGCTGTAAAACCACCACGACGAAAGCTTACAAAGTCGATCTTACCCTCGATGTTAATACTCATAATGATATCTGTGATTGATGGGGCTTTATTCTCTCTCTATCTCTCCTGATATAGATCAGATCTGTCTCTCAAGTTGTGTCTTCTGTAATTATATAGACTGTAAATAATTAGGAACCATATATTCCCGTCCTCTCTGTACATACTGGTGTGAAAATATATTTTGCAATTTCTTACAAACTTCCATTTATTAATTCCCTCCGTATGATCCTAACAATTCTCTTCCAACTGTAGCCATGGCAACATCAGGAGGCCCAGTACGCAGGGAGAGTTCCGCATCATCTCGTAAAGACAGTTTACAGGGTGGTGGGAGGAGGGAGAGTGTTGCTAGGTTACGAAGTGCAGTTAGTTCGATCAAGAAACAGGGCAACACGGTGGACATGATCAAGGGAGGAGGGAAGGGAGGGAGACGTAGCAGGACTAGTATGATCCAGGAAGCGGAGATGAGCCCAGAGTTTAGGAGTTCTATCTTCTGCTTTGGAGGGTATAACATGCATCTCAATTCAATGTGTCATAGTCTTTACCGAACACACTAGTCTAGATTTGTAGTGTTTATGTCACTAAACCCAGACTTTATGTCACACTCTCCCATGTACTTTATGTCACAGTCACACATGTAACACTCTGATATGTCACAGTGCACAGGTATGGGGGAGAAACAGAGTGTCTGGCCTACGTCACCACAGCAGATAAATGGGTGGCACTAGCGCCCCTACCAGTGGGCAAGATTAATGCCACTACATGCCCCACTGGATTATTGGATAGGGATAGGAGTATTATTATAGCCGGGGGACGGGATATGAATGGACGGGCCAGTAGATCAGGTAAGGGGGAGCAGGACCTTATTTACTAATCTGTAAACCAGATTTAAAACACGATTACTTACATGCAACTCTGAGAGTTGTATGTCACCGATAAAACCCGATATATATCAGACACCTTCCCCCACCCCCCAATACATTTGAATCGCTATAATATCTCACTCTTTCAGCGTATAAGTTTGACTGCTGCCACCTTGTATGGAAGCCCATCGCCCCCCTCCTACAACGCCGGGAGGGTTGCGGTTCCGCCTTCTCCGCAGGTCACGCCTTTGTAGTGGGCGGTAAAACACCCCAGGGGTGGACTGCAAGTGTGGAGTATTTCAACCCTATCGCTAACAAATGGACGGAGATCTCCCCGATGAAACAGGCCCGGGAGGGGTGTGGGGTTGCGGGGTTGGGGGAGAAGTTGTATGTTGCAGGGGGTAATCAGTATGGGAACAGTGATTTGTGCAGTGTGGAGATGTATGATAGTAAGAAGGATAGGTGGAGTGAGACGACACCCATGCAGGAGAATAGATGGGGATGTGGCATGACTGCTGCAGGTAGGTGTCTCCGATCAGTTCACCCGGCCTTTGTTATACGATAGTGTCTACCACCATTGCCCACTACCCTAGCTTCGTATGTTCTAAGCCTTCGTTTAGTGGCGAGGGGGCCGAGCAAGCTACTAAAAGATGACACCAAGTTATTGAATGTAACCTTCAGGTGGTGTTCTCTACTCGATAGGAGGTTACCGGACTGATACAGTGGAAAGGTTTGACCCCCGAACAGGTGCCTGGCAGTACCTTGAACCGATGGAGGTCAGGAGACAGAAGGTGGAGGTAGCCCTTCACGGGAAGTAAGTTGGTGAATCATAATTATCGCTTAATTAGTAATTACCCTCATAATTACCTATAACAACATCCCATTTTATATTTCTCTAGTCTTAATAAACCAATAAACCACTAAATCCCTCCTCTCTTCCAGTCACATTTACGCGTTTGGTGGTTGGATTGATGGATCGCGTCTGACTGCTGTGGAACGCTATGACATCAGAGCCAACACATGGGAACTGTGTGAACCATTGCCCCACAGTAAAGCTGGCGTTGCCATGACAACATTATTCGGACTCAGCAAATAGAGATCACGTGACATTGGAGAGAGACTCTCACCACGTGATTATATTTTTACACACATTGCATGCAATTATTATACCCATGGGTGATCACTGCACCTACAACGCCGCGAGTGATCGACATCACTATGTCACGATATTTGTTGTCACTATATTTATTGGTATCAGGATGTTTTTTATCACTCTTATTTTGAGTGGTTTTCCAAAAATTGTGGCGGTGTTAGAAACACCACGCACGTGATATTGTGTTGGTGTCAGCAAGTGAGCCTCAGTTAGTACCTCATTGACCCACGGAGCATCCCCCGACAAGAACAGACCTGACCTCGCTCACCTCACTTACTTAAATTTGCTATAGAGTTTATCCTTGTGTTTTACTTGTGATGTCCTCACCTTTCTTTACAATACTTGTGACAGAGGTTCGAACAAGGAAATGTCTGACTACAGCCTTGTATTTATGTTTAACTCTGCTTTGTAGCGCTATAATGGAGATAAAAGAGATAACATCAGGGGAGGTAGTTGAGGAGGGTCCTATAAAGGAGGGAAAGGTGCTGGGCAGCAATGATAAACTGATGAACGCAGCAAAGGAGAACATGTCACCTGCTGAACAGGCCAAGGTACTTGTATAACTTTAATAGTCTCTCTCAGCTACTTTTTATTTTCCTTTCCCCTAAGGCCCCTGACGCAGTTACCTCATGTAACACTCTGATATGTCACAGTGCACAGGTATGGGGGAGAAACAGAGTGTCTGGCCTACGTCACCACAGCAGATAAATGGGTGGCACTAGCGCCCCTACCAGTGGGCAAGATTAATGCCACTACATGCCCCACTGGATTATTGGATAGGGATAGGAGTATTATTATAGCCGGGGGACGGGATATGAATGGACGGGCCAGTAGATCAGGTAAGGGGGAGCAGGACCTTATTTACTAATCTGTAAACCAGATTTAAAACACGATTACTTACATGCAACTCTGAGAGTTGTATGTCACCGATAAAACCCGATATATATCAGACACCTTCCCCCACCCCCCAATACATTTGAATCGCTATAATATCTCACTCTTTCAGCGTATAAGTTTGACTGCTGCCACCTTGTATGGAAGCCCATCGCCCCCCTCCTACAACGCCGGGAGGGTTGCGGTTCCGCCTTCTCCGCAGGTCACGCCTTTGTAGTGGGCGGTAAAACACCCCAGGGGTGGACTGCAAGTGTGGAGTATTTCAACCCTATCGCTAACAAATGGACGGAGATCTCCCCGATGAAACAGGCCCGGGAGGGGTGTGGGGTTGCGGGGTTGGGGGAGAAGTTGTATGTTGCAGGGGGTAATCAGTATGGGAACAGTGATTTGTGCAGTGTGGAGATGTATGATAGTAAGAAGGATAGGTGGAGTGAGACGACACCCATGCAGGAGAATAGATGGGGATGTGGCATGACTGCTGCAGGTAGGTGTCTCCGATCAGTTCACCCGGCCTTTGTTATACGATAGTGTCTACCACCATTGCCCACTACCCTAGCTTCGTATGTTCTAAGCCTTCGTTTAGTGGCGAGGGGGCCGAGCAAGCTACTAAAAGATGACACCAAGTTATTGAATGTAACCTTCAGGTGGTGTTCTCTACTCGATAGGAGGTTACCGGACTGATACAGTGGAAAGGTTTGACCCCCGAACAGGTGCCTGGCAGTACCTTGAACCGATGGAGGTCAGGAGACAGAAGGTGGAGGTAGCCCTTCACGGGAAGTAAGTTGGTGAATCATAATTATCGCTTAATTAGTAATTACCCTCATAATTACCTATAACAACATCCCATTTTATATTTCTCTAGTCTTAATAAACCAATAAACCACTAAATCCCTCCTCTCTTCCAGTCACATTTACGCGTTTGGTGGTTGGATTGATGGATCGCGTCTGACTGCTGTGGAACGCTATGACATCAGAGCCAACACATGGGAACTGTGTGAACCATTGCCCCACAGTAAAGCTGGCGTTGCCATGACAACATTATTCGGACTCAGCAAATAGAGATCACGTGACATTGGAGAGAGACTCTCACCACGTGATTATATTTTTACACACATTGCATGCAATTATTATACCCATGGGTGATCACTGCACCTACAACGCCGCGAGTGATCGACATCACTATGTCACGATATTTGTTGTCACTATATTTATTGGTATCAGGATGTTTTTTATCACTCTTATTTTGAGTGGTTTTCCAAAAATTGTGGCGGTGTTAGAAACACCACGCACGTGATATTGTTTAGGTGTCAGCAAGTGAGCCTCAGTTAGTACCTCATTGACCCACGGAGCATCCCCCGACAAGAACAATCTGACCTCCCTCACCTCACTTACTTAAATTTGCTATAGAGTTTATCCTTGTGTTTTACTTGTGATGTCCTCACCTTTCTTTACAATACTTGTGACAGAGGTTCGAACAAGGAAATGTCTGACTACAGCCTTGTATTTATGTTTAACTCTGCTTTGTAGCGCTATAATGGAGATAAAAGAGATAACATCAGGGGAAGTGGTTGAGGAGGGACCTATAAAGGAGGGCAAGGTGCTGGGGAGCAATGATAAACTGATGAATGCAGCAAAGGAGAACATGTCACCTGCTGAACAGGCCAAGGTACTTGTATAACTTTAATAGTCTCTCTCAGCTACTTTTTATTTTCCTTTCCCCTAAGGCCCCTGACGCAGTTACCTTGCTCGACCCTCTCTCCCTTGCTCGACGACGACATCTCTCCGTGTTACCATATAACACCCAGCCCACCATTTACCTTCTTTTCTCGTGTTACACCCCCAACATATCAACCCCACCATAACACCCATACCACCATCAGGTGGAAGAGATGCTGCAGGTGATGCAGAGAGATATCAACACGCTTCATGATGGGGCGAGGTTCGCTAAAAACAAGGCCCTCTCCAGGATCAAGGATCAAACTACTGAATCTCCCCTAGAACAGGTAAACCACAAAATATAGTAATGTGAACACCTGGGGACTCCCTTTCTCTAGCAACTTAGAGCCAGTTATATAATATATTTAACGATATCCATTTCTGTATAACCTGTTCTAAATGTTTTCTTGATAAAAACACTTTGAAACCCAATTTTTGGTATACCACATCTAATTCCCACCTGCAGGGTGTGCTCTGTGGTCTGTTTGCTGGTCTCTGTAAACCTCTCCTAACGCTGTTCCACGACCCCATTGAGAAGTGCAGGGAGACCTCAGTTACCATAGTAACAGACATGACAGCCCAGATGACGGTATTGGAACCATACCTGCCATATATTGTGAGTACACAGACGGTGAAAGTTGGAACTGTTCGTACTGTCACCATGCTCCCCGCGATACGTTTTTTAATAAAAAAGGACGAACGATAAAACAACAAGTGGCCCCTCTGTTTCAGGTACCTGTGTGTGTAATGAGATTGGGTCAGAAGGAAATCATTGAGAGCAGCGAGGAAGTGAGACAGTTGTTGATGGAACTGCTGACCCAGATCCTGTCCCTGGCACCAGACCAAATGCAAATGTACTGCCAGGACTACCAGATGATCCTGGCAAGGTATAGATTAGGGGGGGGGTAAACGAATCCTCAAATTAATTTGTTTAAAGTAGTGTTGAAAAGTTTCAAACCCATATTCAGATGTATTTTTAGCGACTAGACGATATTAGTAATCGAACTTTAGTCTGGTATAGGTACCCATGTTGAGATGTATTTTTAGCGACTAGATGATGAAAGTTCAATACCTTTAGTCTTTCCTAGCTCGACCCCCCCCCCCTTTTCGCGAACTCAAATTCTGGGTCCAAGTTTTATTTGAACACCTGCCGAATTTTAGGGCCCAAATTCGAGCAGGTGTTAAAACAGAAAGCTTTCTTTGATTTTACTGTTATACCATCAGCGACTCATCAGTATAACGTCACACACGCGGTCCGGTTCAGGAACTCTTTTGTGAAACTTGGGCGCAGTACCTCACACATTCTCTCCCCCTCAGGTCAGGCGAGGTATGAGGGAGTGAGAGATCTGAAATCTCTTCTTAAGTTTGTAATGGATTCAGTCCCTCCTGCCCCTGTGATAGTACTAACAGATGGGTCACTGAAGAAGGCCGTTACGGGGATGGACAGGCCTTGGGTGATTAGTGTGTGCAGTAGAGACGATGGTGAGAGGGACAGACAGTTTGAGAGAAGGAGAAACATACAGTCTGAGAGAAGGGACGACAGGCATATATCTGACAGAAGGGGGACTCGGGACAGACAGACGGACAGACGTTCAGACAGTCAATCAGACATATCTGAGAGTTTTTGAGTGATGGACAAACATATATTCACAGTCGGAGACAGAGAGATATGGGGTAACGTAGACAGACGACAATATTTCCTGAATTTTAATATCCTGAATTTTTAAAACAGGTCACTAGCAATACATTAGTTAGATATTGCCATCATTCTATGAGGTTCTCTCACCCTCCCCACCTCAGATTGTGTGTCTGAGAGCACACTAAACAGAGTGGCGCTCTCTCTCCAACGTCTGGCCCACGTGGGTCTGGCCCGGTGTGAGTCTGGAGCGGAGAGAATCTGTGAAATGTTGGGGCGAAGTGAAGTATTCTTCGTGCCTCTGGGTGATGCTACCAATAGTCTCAACTCTATAATGGACAAAGCAACTGTAAGTGATATAGGGGAGATAATATTCTGTATCTCTTTACATTGCATTTGTTTGAATCATTATACTTTTTAGGGACTGTCAAGTATGGTGACTCAAGATATTGTATTCTCCGCCCTGAGGCTCCTACCACAGCCCAACACTCTCACCCCAGCCCAACTAAGCGTGAGTTGAATTATTTGTGGAAGAGTAAGTAGTAGAATGTATTACTAATGACAGATTTCCATAGGATCTGCTTGATAAGACAGGGATGGGAGAGATTGACCCAGTTTTAGTAGCATTTGGTACAGGTCAACTACCACTAGAGTTTATTCGGCTAATGGGACATCTCAACAACAAAAAGGTACCCAAATATTTCAGGAATGTATGTCCTAATTCTGCACTTGAGTATCGCTTGAAATGTCAACCTATGGTTTTGAAATGCAACGTGCCGCCCAATGACGCTCTCTTCGCGTGTTTGTAGGCCGCCGGGTGTCAGAGGGTATATATAGCGCGCGGCTGAAACCCTCCAGTGAGTGACGCGCACACGAATCCGCAGATTCAGGGTCTCTCGTCATCACGCTGAACAGACTTGGACACGTGTAACAACAAAGTACAGTCGAAACCCAGAAGGCAGATTTCCCCCGAGGATGCCACTAAATCGGGGTCCAACTGTATTCTTTAGAAGGGGTTTATGCGGATTTGGTAGAATTGCCACCCGTTCACTCCCATCTCGCACATGTCATCAATATATGCGGATATGAATCACAAATATGAATCTAGAATCTAACACCCTGATTTCAGTTGCACCAGTTCAATTGTGTAGAGCATCCACAGAGCTGCGAGGATCTCCACATATCACGACACCCCACTTTGGTGGTTTTAAAGGAGGCCGGATTTGAACGATACCACGGTATCCGTATATATTCAGAACTTTTAATTGAGTCCTAATTTCCAGTTTTATACCCAAGAATAGTTCTAACCAGGAAGTGACCAAATCAGGAAATACTGGTCCCTGATTGGATGATAACCAGTAACGTGATATTATTAACGAGTTCCGATTGGTTGTTTACTTGTTTCGGTTGGTTCCTAGGCTCTAACATAACCCCTCCCAATACCAGGTCGAATGGACGGGTCTGATATGGCAGCATTTGTGACTGCCGCCCTGCCCTCACCTCTAATAGAGATGTCCCCCACACACTTCCCTTCTGTTACACGCTTACCAACCGCAAGGTATTCAATGATTCACTCTTCACCCCAGTATTTGTTATAGTTATACGTTCCTTGACAACCCCCTCTCTCCAGTTCCCCCTCTCCATGCCAGTTATCTTCGGCTCCCTCCCAAGTTGCCTCCCTTCTATTTGTCCCACCCGTGGACCATGTCACACAAAATCTCTCTATCCGCCATAGTGTCATTGATTTCTTTGCCCCCTGGTGCCCGCCGTGTATGGAGCTCCTCCCAGAACTAAGAGAGGCAGCCAAGGATCAACCTAAACTAACATTCGGAACCGTGGACTGTTCGTTACACAGTGATCTCTGTACTAAGGTGGGTAGATTTTAGTTAGGAGAATCATGGGGTTATATGTAGCAGATTCATTACAATTTACAAGTTATAGGGAAATCATGTAGCTTGATTTGATCATACAATTACAGACAGACAGTGCCAGGTGACTCAGGCAGTTAGTTTTATTTGATTTCATAAGAGTGGGCGGGCGTGAACCTCTGCTGGGGACCCTAAGCAGCTGTTATTGTTTACCCCAAGCAACACCAAACCACCAACCTACCAAACTCCACCATCCTCAGTTGAACATCAGGAGCTACCCGACCATGATAGTCTACAACAGCAGTGTTCCCCACTCGTCCACGGGGTACAAGAGTAAAGCGGATATCCTCACCTACATTGGGGATATCCTCAGACCCGTTGTGATCCAGATTACCTCCTACAAACAGTGGGCTGATCGGGTTAGGGGCAGATCGGACAAAGAGGTACGTGTGCGTGGAGTGAGGGTGTGGTGTGGTAGCTTGTGTGGTAGCTTGTGTGAAAATAGCAAACTATATCGAGTTTAGTTCTATTCCACGGCAGCGCATTCTAGGTATAATAATCACACGTTTTAGAACAGACTAAAATTCATCCTAACCCACTCTACACCCAGGTTTGGTTTGTCGACTTCTACTCCCCCTATTGTGGGCCATGTCGAGCACTGGAACCCACTTGGAACACCCTCGCAAGGAGTCTGGCTGAGTGGCCTGGAAAGGTTCACGTTGCTAAAGTCGACTGTACCACTCAGAAACAGGTTAGGGATATTTGGACATTACCCTCTCTTCTTGACCGGTTCCTTGTTTACTTACTCAGCAACTCTGGGCAGCCTGTTTTTTTGTAGAAATTCCACCACAGAAAACTAAACTAAAGTCCAACCTCTCTCAGATTTGTAAAGAGGAGAACATCAGGGGTTACCCCTCCATACGAGCATACAACACACCCTCCTCGTCAGTCCAGTATAACGGGTGGGGCCAGCTTAACGACCTCAAATCGTGGACTCTACCCTTCATACCATCCGATGTGACAACCCTTAACCCTCGACAGTTTGTTGATAAGGTTCTTACAGGGACAAAGGCGTGGTTAATTTCATTTTACACACCCGGATGTGGTCCATGCCAGAAGTAAGTAATATTAGTATTATGATCCGGGGAAGAGGGGGGGGGTTGTCAGTCTAACAATACACAAGTATCACTGATCCCCCTATTAGGCCAATGCTCTGACTGCAAGGTTCTCCCTCTTTTTCTGTCAGAGCATTTCAGAGCGAGAACCGCGATAAAAGCATTGTCCTGAGACCAGACAGCTCTTTGTATCACACCCTCCTCTCTCCACCAGGGAGCCTCTGACAATTACAAAGGCTCCAAAAAGCACCAGCCGCTCTAACCAACCCTCCTCTCTCCGCCCCAGGTTTGCCGCTGTGATGGAGCAGTTATCTGGCCTGGTCGAAGGGGATACTTTATCACTGGGAAAAGTTGATTGTAACCAGCATTACAATTTGTGCTACCAGGCCAAATTATCTGCTTTCCCCTCTCTATTCTATTATCCTGGCAGTCCTTCCGGCACACAACAGGTGAAGAAAATGGCAGGAACCGACCGAGTCAGGAAATACTGGTCCCTGATTGGATGATAACCAGTCACGTGACCTAAATAACGAGTTCTGATTGATTGTTTACCCTCCTCTCCCACGACAGGACGCTAAGTGATCCCTTCGCGGAGGTGAAGAAGTTGAGCTGTAAATGTCTGATAAACTTAACAGCAGTTGCCCCACGGCAGTTTTACCCTGGTGCCAATATCCTGATGAACCCTCTCTTAGTCAACACCAGCCACCAGGTTAGTTAATTAGTCAATTAATAAGGTAATTAACTAATTAATTAGTTAATTAGTTCCATTTATTTACTTCATTTCACAAGATCAGCTAGTAGTTGGCCCCTTCTCCAAAAAGAAAGTCAATCAATCTGATCGCCGTATTTCCCCACTGTTACAGCACCAAAAAGTGAGGACGTTAGCAGTTCGAGCCCTGGGAGCTCTGTTGAATAATGGCGACAATAAAATGATAGAGGATATCATCTCTCATTTCGCTCAACGGACATTCGATCCCTGCCCCCCTGTCAGGTAACGCACACCGTCAGAGCTGAGAGCATTGGCCTGACCCATTCTCGTTTCCCTCAAATAGCGCAAGAACTGTGGTCAGAGCATTGGCCTGACAGAACACACATTACATTTAGATTCCCTTACTTAGCTCCGTACATTATACTCCTTGGTTACTACATAGTATCGTAATTTATCTACCTATCGTATAGACTATAGTCCAAAGGGCGGGGATATATTACCCTCCTGTCCTAACATTCTTTAACAGCCCATACCCATTGCCCCACATCACAGGGGATAAAACCCCCTAACATGCCCCATACCCCACTAGGGACGCTGTGTTTGAGGTGGTTGGTGGATGGATGAACACCCTTATGGACCGGTATTCCTATTTCCACCGCCTTCTTCCCCTCATCCTAACCGGAATGGAAGATGAGGTGATTAAATAATTAACTAATTAGTCAAACTTTGTTCATGAGACTTTGTCTTAATACCCAAATAGAGCCAATTAGACTTAGATCGCACACTATCTAGCGGAAATCAAACTGTTCCTAACATATCGTCCAGGTTCCAGATATAGCAGCCAAATCGGAGCGTCTCTTTGACGCGGCTGGTGCACAATGGGAACAAGAGAACGAGCAGGACATCAAGGACCAAAAAGACTTTGCTGCTGAGACACCAGTGTATTACGGGGTGTTAGAAGGTGTCAGGCGACCCCGGTTAGGGTGTCGGATCTTGGTGACACGACACCTCAGTAAGGTGTTACCTGGGCTGTTGAATGATCTTAACACTTGGGTGGATGAGACGAGGATAAAAAGTGTGAGGCTGCTGTTCTCTCTCCTATTGTTCAGTGGTACGTTGATCATTTGTCATTTCTACTGTGCCTCTTTCGCCATGTTCCTAACGGCTAACACCTCTTTCTCTCTTCTATCTCGCCTATCTAACCCCCTTCTTTCTCCCCCAGAATGGCAATCTACCCAACATCTGGAGAAGATCCTGTTTGCACTTTACAAATGCTCCATGGAGCCCACGCTCGCAGAACAATCTAACAGATGTACCCAGACCCTCGCACAGTTTGTTCAGCCCAAGATTTGGAAGGATTACGTGTTGTCCGCGCTGGCAGGCGCCTCAAGTGGTAAGTAACGATTATTTTGGAATAAGGTTGTACCTCCTTTCTCTCTCCTCATGGTCTTGATAAAGTGTGTTCCAAAAAAAATTTCTCTTGTGGCGTGCGATGCCTGGGAATTACAGATCATCTCTAACCCCACTCTATTCTAGGTGAGGTAAAATCCCGGGTTGGCGTGTCCCCTGTTCTGTGTACCTCCTGTCTCAGAGTTCTATCATCCCTAATCACCGGATCTAAACCTCATGACCTCCTTGAGATAACGGATGACATTGTGGATACCCTGTGTAAACCTGAGGTAACAATTGGGTGATCATCACTCATCACTCTCTCTAACTCCCTAGTCCCTACGCGTTCCTTATAATGAGGGAATTTAGGTGTGGAAACACATGTATTTCTAGGCAATAGTGTGTAAACTTTGTCTAGATGAGGGCCTGGGTCCTGGGAGGGATATGATAAAAAAAAGGCTAACTAACACTAACATCACTAGGTAAACGAGACAGCTCACAAGCCCCTGTACACTGAACTCCGTCGAGTCCTCCAATCACTTCTCACTGTTCTTGGGGAGGGTATTGAATCCTACTCTGGGCGCATCCTCTTCCTTTTACTGAGACTGTGCAGCGTGTACCAGAGATCAGGAGAGAGTCCTGCAGAGATAGAGACAATGATAGGACAACTAGCTACACTTCAGGTAGGAAGTCGGCTGAATCATATACTAACGACTACGTTACAAACTACTATCTATAAATTTTACTGTCTACAATGTATTCAGAGTACAATGTAGTAAGGTGTAAGTGTGTGTTTACTTAGTACAGGGTGTTCCGATTATAACCACTACACCCGCAGGATGTAACGGTAGAGGAGCTGTATGAGAGACACGCTGCATCCCTCGTAGAACTCTTATCAGGACAACACAGAGACTGGACCCGGCACTCCCCCGATCAGAACCTCTTCGGGGAACTACTCCTTCGATCTGGTACATACTATAGCGTGCAATACTAGCGTGCAACACTAGCGTGCAATACTAGAGTACAATACCAGTGTGATGGCAAATGGGGAATATTGTCCTCGCTGGTTTTGTTTGACGACTGATAACCGATATAACTTCAATTCATTACCATTGTATTTGTATATCCCTAACCCATTCCCAATAACTCTAGGTCCCACCTGTGGAGAGATAATGCCCGCTGTCTACCAGATTTTCAAGGACTGCACTTCGACAGAGAAAGATCCTGAACTGAGGATGACAATGTTTACACTTCTAGGTATCAGCTCTTTCCATGTAACCGGTATTTTTACCACCTATAACACGTCCCTCGGGTTGCAATATATGTTCTAACTCTAATGGGTCGCCGGTGCCAGGTAGCGAGGGTAGATAAAGGCATACCTTTGGGATGATTCTGGGTTCACCCAGCTGCTAAGTAAACCCCTATTATAATCGATGACACATCATCCTATTTCCTATACCTCCATTTTCAGGTCGATTGCTACGCGATACACCGGTTACAAGTGAAGCTTCCAAACAACTATCTCTGTTCTCTGTTCCTATCATTAATGAAATTGTAACCCCAAACCTTGGTTAGTTTTGGAGAGGACTAAATTTCGATTGAAATGTACTCGTTGTGTTTGTGGGTTATGGGTGGTATCTCAATAAGTTGGCACAGAATATTCTAACTGCCTCTCTCTCCCAGAATGGAGGGCAGGTAGGACAGCAGGGACGGTTAGGTGTGCGGCTATCTCCTCTCTCTGGGCTCTCCTCAAATCCAACCTTCTCTCACGAGATGCCCTAAAACAGGTTCGTCCCAGTCGCTAGTCATTCGTCTAACTAGCTGATTATTCCTATCTGAGCACGATAAAAACGAGGTCTGGGTGCAGGTGCGCCTGGCAACTAGTGTATAGTACCTGCCTGCCTATTACCCAAAACACCCTGAACAGGTGCAAGAGAAGTTGGTGGCTCAGCTGGTCAGTAATCTGGACGATGACAACTGTGCAACTCGTCTAGTGTGCTGCAATTGTTTCAACTTTGTACTACAGACCGGAGGGAAGGTATGTTTTTGATGAGTCATCCATCTTCTGCTAACTATTGCCTGACCCATATTATATTCCCTCTCCTAATTTTCCAATGGACCTTCCCACCTGACTCTTATTATCCCACAGGAATGTTTTGGCCCGGATGAACTCCACAAAGTTTACGTGGAGCTACTAAAACGATTGGACGATAGTTCGGATGAGTTGCGAGTGGCCGTTACTTCAACTTTGAAGACGTTCTTTTCCCTTCTACCGGAGGATTATAACAGAGAGCTGTATAAGGCTCACCTCCAGTTCCTCTACCGGGGACTGCTTATTCACCTTGATGATCCCAACCAGGTATGTGGTTACCAATGTAACTGTATGTGGTTAGTGGTTACCAATGTGGTTGTTTGGTTACCAAGGTAACAGCTGTATGTGGTTGCCATGATAACCTGGGTGGAGATAACACATCCCTTTTCCCTGCACTTGAAATATAAACACACTTGTTACTCTCATTATTCCCTAACCCCACCCTGATTCCCAGGCTATCCAAGAAGCAGTATACGGTGTTCTGTGTGAGGCAGGCAAGGTATGGCCGTCCTACCTATGTGAACATGTTGAGAACGTAAAACACAAACACCGTTCCTCCCTCTACTGTGACAAACTTCTCGCTACATTCAAGGACTCCTAAAATGTGTGTGTGAGAGAGTGTCGTGAGTAAGTTGACTCTCTCGTGGTTTTTTGACCTATTTTTCTCCAGTCTGTATATATAACGCTTTTTACAAGTTAAACTCCCCAAAAACTACCGAGTCTTCGCAATTCTAACACGATTACCATGGTTTTCCTTGTTACTTTCGTAACCCTCGCTTCGCACCGGGCCGCAGGCC
>AVPN01001605.1:0-19869 GCA_000695325.1 Pleurobrachia bachei | reverse complement strand
TCACGCGTGACTACCGTGCTGGAGACACATAATTTCAAGTAGAGGGGAATTAAAATAGAGGGAACCGAGGTAGAGAGAGAGAGAGAGAGAGAGAGAGAGAGAGAGAGAGAGAGAGAGAGAGAGAGAGAGAGAGAGTGTGAGAGAGAGAGAGAGAGAGAGAGAGAATTATCCAACTGATGATACTAAGCACAATTACTCCATATCACTCCAGCCATCTGTTGTTCAAACTGGCACTTCATCAACAAGGGGAGAGAAAGAGAGCTTCTGATTGTCGCACCTAATCATCAACCCCCTCTTGTTTATTGTTGCTGCATACTCACAGGGGGGCACCTTGTTATGTTCTAACACTCCTTTACACTTGTTGTGTGGGGTACGGTGAAACAAGGTCGAGCAAGGCAAAATATAAAGGGAATGGGGATATAGCTGTGAATTTCTAGGAATATTTGCCATACCACTGTGATCCATGAATGTTGTTTACCACTGCAGGTTATACAGTCAAAAGTTGTGATGGTTCAAAATTGGCACCTATTTATACCCTGCATCACTGATATTTTCAGTGTCCACAGGAGGAAGTTCCAAGCAACCGGCTGCGTTATTCAAGGGGTTTTGGTGACAACTAATTCAGCATTTCAAAAGTGATAACTTACCACAGGGACAAGATCCCTACAGTGTGAGCATCGTGGTGAGTAGTAATTGATAAACCATATTCTCTCTCCCCTCCTCTCCACCAGTCTCTTGAAATCCCCCGAACTTAGGGTCACTATCTCATTGTCATCCCCATAAAGATCTGAAACAATATAATAATATTTGAAATCCAGTACATTGGTCATCGTTTATTAGTCACCCTTACAACTCAAGTGTGTAGCACGCCAAAACGAAGCCTGCAAAGTTTAATTGCTAACAATTCCAAACCTACCAAAATCTTCCCTGTAGTACTGGTAGCTGTGTCTCTCTCGTCCCTGTTTCCTCTCTTTGGTTTCTTTCAGTCCCTCCTCCCCGTAAAGATCGTAGGTTCGTCTCGTAGCCTCATCTAATTAACAGACATGTTAGTAACATCCTGTCAGGCCAATGATCTGACAGGTAATATGGGGGCCCGAAGACGTGTTGGGAATGCGGTCGCATTGTGTGCGACTCATGCGTCGGAACACATGTCCATAAATATGAACCTACAATTAAACATAGAGTATCGCACCTTTTAGTACTTCATATGCTTCATTTATTTTCATGAAGTCTTTCTCGGCATCCGGATTATCTTTGTTTTTGTCCGGGTGATTTTGCAGGGCCAGTTTCTTGAAAGCAGACCTAATTTCTTTTGTGGTGGCATCCTTTTTAATACCCAGTGTCTGGTAATAATCTGCCAGAACCAGGGGATATATCAACGCAAGGAGCAGGAGGCAGACCATCGAGAGTTTTTGGGCAGAAAAGGGGACAAAAGTTTTTTTATCGACAAAATTTTGAAACTGAATTCCACTCGATTTAAGAATTTTATCGCGTGGCGCGCGTGTTTTATGTTTATGCGCGGCTTAATATTTGCGCGTCCGATTTTTGGGCCAAATTACTGGACGAATATTTTTCCACAAGATTCCAACCAAAAACCCCGATTTCCGGACATTTTAAGAACAAAATAAAAGACATTTCTTTAGGAACCACACATCAGCAAACAACTGCTAAGTCATAACGGGTTATCATTGCCCATATATTGTAACAGGTGAAACGCACTCACACATATTTCTTCTCATATATAATATTGGTATGGCTGACACATTTTTGTGTCAAACGTGCGAAAAAAAAGAACTGATTCCAGTGTGCGGGAACCATATATAATAACACAGTGACAAACACACGTTCACACACATACACACAACCACTCTAAATAGAATATAGTACATGGTCGTGGTTGTTGTTTGGTAAAGAGATAATTATTGTTAATAAACATACAGAGAAAAACCACGCCCCTTTTTCTCTCTCCTTCAAATCATTTCCTCCGAGCCTTGGATAAACGCATTTATTTATTATAGATATACTTAACCACCAGTCACCACTCGACTCATATATTTAAACTCTCCCTCAGATCACATCTCATTCTAAATTGTTTTCCCTCAAATTATTCCCTTAATAGTGTCCCCTTGTTTTAAACGAGCGTTTTTACAAAAAAAAAGCTAAACTGTCGACCACCATGTCATCCACAAATACGGGGTCCTCACTAATATATATAATAAATACTCAGATATATATTAGTACCGGCCAAGAGATGGCGGGGCGCCCCGTCTATTAAAGTCCCGGTGAGGGGGTGGGGGCGGTGGGGGGTAACCTCGGTACATGGGAGGTGGGAATCCCCTACCCCCGCCTCTATACCCTCCTCCTCTCCTATCATCATAGAACCGCTCAGGCTCGCCTCGATAAGGTGGCCGCTCATGATGGTAGTAGTTATTGTAATCGTATCCGTAATTACCACGTCGCCGGTAGGAATTCCGCGGCGGTGGGGGTGGTCCTGGTTCGTATTTCCGTTTTTCATAACTTGATGATGAGGATGATCGTGAGGGGGGTGTTGGGATTACAGATTTAGGTTTCTGTTCCTTTACTTCCTCCTTTCCCTCACCTTCCTTTTCCACTGGTACTGTTGGTGCTGGTTTCACCTCTTGTTCAGGTTCATCTTGTTGTTCCACAATTCTAGTCGGGGTCTCCTCAACTATCACTTTCTCTACTGAGGTAGGTGGGGGAGCAGCAGATGGAGTAGGTTCTACCGGTGCAGCAGCTGGTGTTTTCTCTGGTAGTGCTGGGGATACTTTAGTAGGACTAGGCTTCATACTATCTGGAAGAGTCTCCTTCTTCCCACTCCTAGCTGAGATAGCCGATGTGTACTGTTGAATTTGTGCCAGGGATTGTTGTTGCATGTGTTGTTGAACCGCTGGAGGTAGGAAACTACCGCCACTATACTTGCTGGAATTGCTGTTCCTGACGTCAGGCATCCGATGCATTCTTCCATCACGAGCTAACTTCACCCTCGGCCTACTATGTTGTTGTTGTTGTTGTTGATGGTGAGCTGCTGCTACCGCGCTCTGCTGCATCTGCTGAGTTAGCTGTTGCTGCTGTTTCGCGGCTTGTTGTTGCTGGATATGGTGTTGTTGCTGAGGGAAGTGTTGCGGTTGCGGTAGTTGTTCCTGTCTAGGAGGTGGTGGAGGAGGAGCGGTAGGATGGCTGGGGAACATGACGTTGGGAAGTCGGAACTGCTGCTGACCCATTAGACCTGGAGAGAGAGGGATAGAGGGATAGGGTTAGAGATGCAAGATAATTATTACTTAGACACCCGCCTCCAAAATCCAAATCAACCCCCCGCTGTAGACAGCTGACAGCCCCCCCCCCCCTCCCCCTATGACTCACCTGCAGTATTGATTGAGGACACCTCAGTGGGGTGGGGCATTATTTGAGGTCGTGTTCCAATAGGCTCTTTATCGAATGCTGCCTTGTATCCCATACCCATTGCTGCACCACCATTTTGTTGTTGCATCATTACTTGTTGCAGCAGTTCTGGGAATAATTGGGGTTAATTGGGGAATTAGTTGTTTAGAGCGATCTGTCTAAAAAGAATCCAAATGTGCGGCAGTATGTTGGGCGAGTATATAAATTGACAGCTAGCTAAGTCACGAGGGGGGTGTACCATGTCGTGCGTTCATCAATCCATCACAGAAATGACGGTGTGAGCCACCCAATTCCCCAATCTTGCTCACTGAGCTACAAAACATACCAGGTTTGAACATAGGTGGTCGGGGAGGCATCTGGTGGGGGTGATGGTGACCCATGGGCCTCATCCCCATCACATTAGGGGCACCCGGGTTGAATGGCTTAGCATCCAAGTGCTTGGACATGTCCGACTGGAGGAGAATATTCTCTTGAGGCTGCAGCTTGTAGTACATTTCTTGGGGAGTCACCATCCTGGGGGAGAGAATGTGTGTGTTAGAGTGGGGCTGCAGTTTGTAGTACATTTCTTGGGGAGTCACCATCCTGCGAGGGAGAGAATGTGTGTGTTAGAGTGGGGCTGGAGCTTGTAGTACATTTCTTGGGGAGTCACCATCCTGGGGGAGAGAGAGGGAATGTTAGAGTGGGGCTGGAGCTTGTAGTACATCTCTTGGGGAGTTACCATCCTGAGGGGGAGAGAAGGTTAGATGGAATTAGGAGAGTGGTTGATATTCTATCACGAAGGGTATCATGTGAAGCCCCCATTTCTAGATAAAAGTTACCCCCGCCCCCCCATAAAACAGAACACCTACAAAAGATTGTAAGTTACGAACACCTACCCTCGTTGGTAGAACAGATGTTGACTGGACAGAGCACTCTGGGGAGCCTTGTGCATACTCTGGGTGAAAGACATCATTCCCCCTGAGGGGTCCAACGCATCAAAAGATCCCTGAGGGCTGTTATACAACGCACCCAGTTTTGGGCTGTTTGGTTTCTGCCCGAACGGGGAAAACGGGTTCATTTGCCCGGGTATGGGGCTCATAGAGGGCGAGGCGTAGCTGTGGGGCGTGGTGAACTGGCTGAATAGGTTCAAGGTCTGCGGGTTGGACGCCGGGTAAATCTTGTTGGGGGAGATTCCGTAACTTTTGAAGAGTTCGTTCGTTGGTCGACCCAGATTAGAGAGGTTTGATGATGTCAGGTGGCCCCCCCCCCTCTCCATCCCCCTATGACTCACCTGCAGTATTGATTGAGGACACCTCAGTGGGGTGGGGCATTATTTGAGGTCGTGTTCCAATAGGCTCTTTATCGAATGCTGCCTTGTATCCCATACCCATTGCTGCACCACCATTTTGTTGTTGCATCATTACTTGTTGCAGCAGTTCTGGGAATAATTGGGGTTAATTGGGGAATTAGTTGTTTAGAGCGATCTGTCTAAAAAGAATCCAAATGTGCGGCAGTATGTTGGGCGAGTATATAAATTGACAGCTAGCTAAGTCACGAGGGGGGTGTACCATGTCGTGCGTTCATCAATCCATCACAGAAATGACGGTGTGAGCCACCCAATTCCCCAATCTTGCTCACTGAGCTACAAAACATACCAGGTTTGAACATAGGTGGTCGGGGAGGCATCTGGTGGGGGTGATGGTGACCCATGGGCCTCATCCCCATCACATTAGGGGCACCCGGGTTGAATGGCTTAGCATCCAAGTGCTTGGACATGTCCGACTGGAGGAGAATATTCTCTTGAGGCTGCAGCTTGTAGTACATTTCTTGGGGAGTCACCATCCTGGGGGAGAGAATGTGTGTGTTAGAGTGGGGCTGGAGCTTGTAGTACATTTCTTGGGGAGTCACCATCCTGGGGGAGAGAATGTGTGTGTTAGAGTGGGGCTGGAGCTTGTAGTACATTTCTTGGGGAGTCACCATCCTGGGGGAGAGAATGTGTGTGTTAGAGTGGGGCTGGAGCTTGTAGTACATTTCTTGGGGAGTCACCATCCTGGGGGAGAGAATGTGTGTGTTAGAGTGGGGCTGGAGCTTGTAGTACATTTCTTGGGGAGTCACCATCCTGGGGGAGAGAATGTGTGTGTTAGAGTGGGGCTGGAGCTTGTAGTACATCTCTTGGGGAGTTACCATCCTGAGGGGGAGAGAAGGTTAGATGGAATTAGGAGAGTGGTTGATATTCTATCACGAAGGGTATCATGTGAAGCCCCCATTTCTAGATAAAAGTTACCCCCGCCCCCCCATAAAACAGAACACCTACAAAAGATTGTAAGTTACGAACACCTACCCTCGTTGGTAGAACAGATGTTGACTGGACAGAGCACTCTGGGGAGCCTTGTGCATACTCTGAGTGAAGGACATCATTCCCCCTGAGGGGTCCAACGCATCAAAAGATCCCTGAGGGCTGTTATACAACGCACCCAGTTTTGGGCTGTTTGGTTTCTGCCCGAACGGGGAAAACGGGTTCATTTGCCCGGGTATGGGGCTCATAGAGGGCGAGGCGTAGCTGTGGGGAGTGGTGAACTGACTGAATAGGTTCAAGGTCTGCGGGTTGGACGCCGGGTAAATCTTGTTGGGGGAGATTCCGTAACTTTTGAAGAGTTCGTTCGTTGGTCGACCCAGATTAGAGAGGTTTGATGATGTCAGGTGGGCACCAATCAGTGGTACTTGGTTACTGTTCCCTACTGATACTGAGGAGAGAGAGGAGGGGTTAGGGAGGTTTTACAAAAGGAGGTTAGGGAGGGTTTACAAAACGAGGTAAGGGGAGGTTAGAAGGGTTTGAGAAAGGAGGTAAGTGGAGGTTAGGAAGTGTTAGGGAGGGTTTACAAAAGCAAAGAGAAGATCAAAAACAATACCACAATACCAACAACGATGTATTTGGGTCCGACTGTACCACACTACCATGAAACAAAACTTGATTCGGGATTCCACATGTTTCAATGGCAACAACAGAATTCCCTTACCTCCCATTTGGTGGGGTGACGGCATGATGTGGTGTCCCCCATCCGGTGGTGGCCCAGGTTGTTGCGTTATGTTCACCCCGTTGACCTCCCCACCGAGCAAGGAGTTTGGTCCTCTCAAGACGAGGCTGTGGATCAGCGGGGATCCCTGCAGGGAGAAAATGGGTGTTAGCTTGGGGTATCCTATCCCTGGGGGCTAAATGGTGATGTTGAATGTTGATAAATAGTCAGACAAAAAGTGAAAGATATTGAGAGGGGATCGATCTGAAACAGTTGCTATGTTCCCCATGTTCCCCAATGGCAACACTCTGGTGGGCCATGTGGATCAATTACAAGAAAACTCTATCTTAACGTCTCTATCTTTAACATGCCTAAAGAGCTAACTTGTCCACGTGATGATAGACTCGACTTGCCTTAAAACTCAGTTCATTTTCACACCTCTCGCTCTTTGTTTTAGAAATGATACCTCTGCTTTTGTTATTTCTTGAGCTACTTGACACAACTTCTCCAGCCCCAGATGATCAAATCCTACAAATTTCCAGCGCAACAGCAAAGACAGTTCTCCCAAATTACCCGCCTGAGTTAGCTATAGACGGGAACCCTAATACGTTCTACCATAATTATGTTTACACCGCACAACCACCCGAATGGCTGAAACTACAATTGGAGGAACCTGCTTTTTTTTTGTGTCTGAAGTTGTCATAGTTAACAGGTAGGACTGATACATCACAGTAAAATAACAAAGTCTGGGAGAATTCTTATCGTTTTATAATATTTCCAGACTTGATGTCAATTACGTTGGAGTAAGCCAGAGGTTAATTGGGACCCATGTATATTTATACGATGCTGATGGTATGACACAGATTGCTCACTGTGGCAAGATAACCAAAGTCAATACAGAAAACTGGAATGATATCACTTCTCGAACCTACACTCTGCCTTGTGACTCTTCGCAGTTAGCATCTTTTGTTCGGTTGGAAGATTCAGAAATTGAAGAGTCAATTGATGCCAGCCGCAACTGGCTTACCGTGAATATTGCGTGACAGTTTATGGAAATGTTAGGCCTTTACGCGCTGGTGAGTCAGAGATAATAACTAGTTTATATGCTGGTCAATCAGAATACAATCTATCTAGAATAATATTCGGTTCACCATTCACTATTTACCAGCCACTACACACTTCTTATCCCCGTTTTTAAAGTTGAATGGAGTCTTTAGAACATTTGTCGCTCTTTCTCTCTATTCATCTATCTCAGACAGTAAGAGTGAGAGACAGAGAGAGACAGAGAACCCCACTCTATACTAAGAGAACTTTCATTGGCACCAATTTAACAACACCATATACCTGCATAAAGAATTGGCTAGTCTCAGGTGGTGCGCCGCCAATCTCCCTCAATTGATCAGTTAGAGACATCACACTTGTAGAGGGAATCGTTGGCCCTGTCTCCTCAACTAATGGGAGAGACCGGACAGCTGGTGGTGTTGTTTGGGTTGACGTCTCGGCTGATATTTGGCCAGGAGACTTGGATACCTGGTCCCGTTCCACGGCCTAGGGAGTGGTATTTTGATTAATAATGCTCTGTTATGAAACAGTAGTGGCAGTATTTTGTAAAATGCTGAGGGGAAGCTGTAAATGAGAATCGAAAGTCAAGTGAGATTTGAGGGGTGCTGAATAGGGACGATTATCTCACCTCCTCAACAACAACATGTTCACGGGCCTGTGGCAGACTTGACCCTACGACATTCGGGACTACTACCACGGTGGGTTCCAGGGCAACCAATGATTGAAGACTGGGTTTATCATCTTCACCATCCGATTTAAGACCGAACAAATCCTGGTGGGAAAAGTTGGGATTGTTTATAGAAAAGCCAAACAGATCGTATACGGTAGAGAAAGATACTGATTGTAACCATGGCAACACTGATTCTGATTGTAACCATGGTAACACTATGGTAACACCATGGTAACACTATAATGGTACCCATGGTAACACTATGGTAACTCTATAGTAACTCCATGGTAACACCTACCTCAACGCCAGGTGGAATAATATCAAGAGGTGAACCAGGATCTGAGGGTTCCTTTTTCGCCTCAACTCTCTCCTTCACTCTCTCCCTACTAAACCGAGGAGGCCTACTGTCCCCCCTCCACACATTATCCTTCTTGGCAAGATCGGCAGCGGACGAAAAGAGAGAGCTGCTCTCGCCCGAAATGGGTGGTAACATCTCCCTGGCATCCAGAGATTGTTTATCAGCAAAGGTCAGTGGTTTATCCCACGCGTTCTTTTTTCCAGCCGGCTGGGGTGGATTATTCGCCCAAATGGCCGATAGACTGAGATCAACCTGGGCCTGGTTAGTCCAAGTTGTCGGGTTCTTAACCGCGGTAGTAGAGGGAGCTGTTGATGTCTTATCCACAGTGGTATTCTGTTTGGCCTCCTCCTGCGACATGGGCACCTTCTTTTGTTTAGCAGGTTTCTTCCCCTTTTTCTTGGTATTTGAAGCAGCAGGGGCAGCAGTATTCTTCTTTTCTCCCGACTGCTCCGGTTCTTTCTTACTTTTCTTCCTCACGACCTCAACAAAATCGTTATCCAGACTATCCCTATCGACATCCTTCCCGTCAACTGCGTAAATTCCAATACTCAGAAGATCAACACCAGCCTGGGTCATCTTTTTGAGACGAGCCATTTCCAATGATTTTTCAATCGATTTCGCTGTTTTACTCTTATCCACCTTCCTTGTAGGCTCCTCCTTTTCCTCGCTATCCTTTTTCACCAGGGTATCTTTTTTAGTTTTTGTATCTTTTGTAGTTCCCTTGTTGTTGTTGTGATGATCGCCCGGTTTCCGTTCCGTTTTTGGTTTTCCCTCGCCCCGCGGAACCCTCGTGTGGGTCGGGTGGCTGCCAGCAGTCTTTACCCGATCAGCGGGATTCGCCGAGTAGTACACAATGGAGGGGGTTTTCTTCACCTTCCGCGGGGGCCTGTTTTCCAATGATTTACCATCATCTCCCTCCTTGGACCGCCTTACCGAGGTAGTGGATTTAGATCGAGGTTCCTGATCAGCAGACACTTCATCTTCCCCCTCCTCTCCCTCCACCCTTCTTGTTTTGTCACTCTTCCGGGGTGGTACCTCACCATTCTTGTACTTATCAATCCTAGCTTTCCTTCGAGATGAATCTCGATCACCCCTCCGGGAATCTCCACTCCGAGGGAGACGCCGGTAGGTCGTAAATTCCGGTCTCTCGTACATTTCCCGCTCATACTTTTCGTTAGGATTCCTCCTCTCCCTTTTCTCACGATCTCTATGGTCCTCCTGATCGAGAGTGGATGACTCCTCAGGGTGCTCCCCAGACCCCTCCCTTTCCCTGTGATGCCGATCTTCCTCCCTAGAATGCCGTCCCTCCACTGAACCTCTCCTATTTTCATCAACCCTCTCGGTTGTTCCCTCCTCAACAGGATCCTCCGTGACAGCAGACTCCCCCTCGGGTTGTTCTCGAACCACCCGGGGTTGCCTCCTCTTGTCGCTGCTCCTCTTTGCCTTGAGACTCGGTCGCTCGTAATAAAACCGGTCAGGATCTTCGTAGTAGTTGAACCGGGATCCACGATCACGAGCCTCACCGGAACCACGGGTAGGCCGCGACGAGACTGTAAATTTGTCTCGTGATCGATCGCGTGAGGGGTCACGTTCACTGCGTGAGGGGTCACGCGATGAATCCTCCCGAGAGAATGGCTCGAAATGGTCTTCTTCCGCTGTGGCCCTATGAGAGGCGGGTCGTTTCCGGTCGGCTCGTTTGGCCACCTTGAACTCTCCCTCACGGCGAACCCTGGGCCTATCTGGTCGAGGAGCGGCCCGTGGGGCTCGCCTGACTCCATAATCACCAGGATCCCGGTAATCTTGGTACTGCTGCTGTCGGGTTTTTGATGCTTCCGCTTTTTGTTCCTCTCGCCTTCTCCTCTCATCTTCTTCCGCAATTCTATCCCGCTCGGCCTGTTTTTCCTCCCAATAGTTACTGGCAGGTGCACCAGACGTACTCCGAACAGGCAGCATTGGGGCAGGGGCCGTGACAGATTCGATCGGAGTTGGAGCTATTACAGGCTTCGGTTTCTGGGCGATTGTAATCTTTTTAGGTTCATTTAACGACAGCATACTAATATATTCAGTAGCATCCCGTAGAGCTTTTCTCTGTCCGTCATCAATAAGCCTCCTATCCTTGTGCGATCTAAACTCTCCCGTCCGTCGAGTTGGTTGATGGTGTCTACCCATATCCTCTTTCACCTCCGTCTCATAACTCTCTTCAAAGAACCGATCAGAGTTGATTGGAACTTCAGGAAGGGGCGCCCAGGGACCATCGTGATGTCTCTGGCGATCCTCCCAGATACTTGCCCCCTTCTCCACCTCCTCCTCTTCCCACGACGTTGAGACTTCCTCCGCTTCTTTCTTTGAATCAGCATCCTCTTCGGTCGGGAACGCTTTGAGTTGCCGTTTTGGGATGGTCCTGGATAGGACACGAGGTGCAGAGGATGGGTCGGGTTTGTCTTCTGAGATTGGTGATGTTTCCTCGTCTGGCGGTTCTGAGAGGGAAGAGTGGGAGGAGGTCCGGCCGTGGTATGTTATCCGTTCAGGCCGCTTCTCCTCTTTTCCTGGGAGGAATAATGGGTATTAATAATGGTTCAAATATTATTGACGGATTATTACATTGTGTATGTACAATATTTACAAAGTGTACCGTTTAGTAAATACCCCACATGAACGCCTTGGTCTTAATTGGTCCACCTAACGCATGGGTCTTAGTTCCTGTATCTACCGAACCCTCACAGAAATGTGAGCCAAAATAACACAACGTACTAGGGACATCAGAAGTGAGGCACACAAACCTACCTGTTGGTTCAGGTCGTTCCTGTTTCACTTTCCCAGGGAATGGCTGAGTGTATGGTGACACATACCCCACACTAGAAGTAGTGTCAGGAGTTACAGATTGACTTGTGCCTTCATCATCGCCCCAGTGGTTATTATTCTGCCCCTGAATATAATGAGAACCTTCGTTAATAATGTGAATATGGTGGGGCCAGCGGTAATTTTCAGAGAGTAAATTGACGTGAGGTAAGCGCGCCAAAATCTTCGATGTGAAATGTTGGAATGATGAGCTTTAGATGCGCGGACCCCTAAACGCGGTAGACCCTCTTTGTTGAAGTGGGGCACCCGCCGCTGGCAGATCACGGCAACAACACTTTGTGTTATGCAGAGTGCAGGTAGTTTCTGCCTAGCCAGTAGAGATTTAAATGTCTGGAAATGAAAGAAAAATGTATAGCATTTGGAGAACAGTTGGAATTCAATTTTGTTCATTTCAGAGAAAGATAGGGGATGTAAATTAGACGGAAAAACATCGACAGCCAAAATTATAATACAAAATGTTTGATTTTACGTTTGATGAAAATGGAATATCTTACCTGGACCTCTGATTTATCTCTAGAATCCTCCTTAGCGTGTGCAGGTACTGCAGGGTGCAGTGGTGGAGGTGCACTGTACATCTGAGAGAGGGTAGTGTTAGTTAGTAGAGTTATGAAATTACCCTTCATCACGTAATAGAGCTCTATAGAGGTGACTTAGTAACAAAGTAATTCATGAATCTTCTCTCCTCCCCTAAAGGATACCGGTATTTTGATTGATCTAGTTTTAACCCCCATTTAAAACCTAAATAGATACATCGAATGGAACCAGAAGAATAAAGAAATGTTGCCCCCGATGTCGATGTGTCAAACATCTAAAACTGAAACAGTTATCCCCAAAGTAAATTATCCCGATCCCAAACAATAACAAACATCGACTGATTTCTAGTATTCTGGTCCAATCAGTGTTTTCACTTACATAAGGCAAGAGAGGTGGGTTCGCAGTGTTATTATTGGGTGGGGCAGTAGGGGGTGGTCCATACATGGCTCCTGCAGGTGGGGTTGGGTACCTGTACATACCAGGTCCGGCTGTGGCGGCGTATACTGCCCCTACTGGTGCTGAAATAGAGAGGTATTATTGATACACCGAAACAAAGTGTTACATAATTCTATATCTATCTCCAGCTGCTCCAATGAAGATAAGGATTGGAACATTGCATTGTAAACACTGATCAAACTGATCAACGATGACAATTGACAAATGATGTTGCAGCACCGTTTTGAGGTAGAGTTTGGTCCATTACAACTTATAACCTAGTAATATCACCCACGCAGTACAAATACACTAAAATTAACCTAGTAATATCACATACACTCGTCACTAACTAACCTGGTAAAGTACAACCACACACAAATACATACACTCACACTAACCTGCTACGGGCATGTAAACCATCCCCATGGGAGGGTAGTGATGGGGTGGGGGTCCAGTTGTGTACTGGGCACCTGGTAACACTCCATCCAACTCTGAAACATTGTGGTAGGTTTTTTTAATTCTGCCGTCAATCACAAAACACTGCCCAATCCATACAGTGACAACTGCCAAGGTGATAAAGGCTCTATCAAAGTGAGAGTTGTCTTGTTCAGAACAATCTCAAAACAAGACCGCTAGAAACTTCTACAGACTATTCTATGACGGTGGTATGTTCATAATTCAATAATATATGGGGAGTGCCCACATAAAACATGAATGATATGATAAGGCACCTCCCGTCATATAATTACGTCATACGAACTATGAAGTGATGTGGTTGAAAGGAAACGGAGAAAAAGGAGAGAGAGAGAGAGAGAGAGAGAGAGAGAGAGAGAGAGAGAAAGGGTTGGGTGTATGGTGACACATACCCCACACTGGACGTCGTATCAGGAGTGACAGACTGACTTGTGCCTTCATCATCGCCCCAGTGGTTATTATTCTGCCCCTGAATATAATGAGAATTAATTAATAATGTGAATATGGTGGGGCAAGTGGTAATTTTCAGAGAGTAAATTGACGTGAGGTAAGCGCGCCAAAATCTTCGATGTGAAATGTTGGAATGATGGGCTTTCGATGCGCGCACCCCTAAACGCGGTAGACCCTCTTTGTTGAAGTGGGCCACCCGCCGCTGGCAGATCACGGCAACAACACTTTGTTATGCAGTGAGGATAGTTTCTGCCAGTAAAGATTTAAATTTCTGGAAATGAAAGAAAAATATATGGAATTTCGATAACTTTGTTACGCAATTCAAAGAAAGATAGAGGATATAAACAGTAAATTAGATCCTAAAACATCGACATCCAAAATTATAATACACCATGTGTGATCAGGTCGCTGAAATCTGAATGAAGTATTATTAATTGTACTGACTCATTGAAAATGGAATATCTTACCTGGACCTCTGATTTATCTCTAGAATCCTCCTTTGCATGTGCAGGTACTGTAGGGTGCAGTGGTGGAGGTGCACTGTACATCTGATAGAGGGTAGTGTTAGTTAGTAGAGTAATGAAATTATGTAATAGGGGTAACTTTGTAACGAAGTAATCTTCTCTCATCATGGGAGACCGGTATTTTTACATTGATTGATCAGATTCTAACCCCCTTTTAGGACAAAAAGTAGAGAATGACTATCTAATCAAACCAAATAAGATACAACAAATTAATATTGAACCAAAAAAATAAAGAAATGTTGCCCCTGATGTCGATAATTATTTGTTTGACTGTCTATCTTAATGATGGCATTTCGCCATAACATTATGGGGTTCCCAATAATGTTGTGTCAAACATCTAAAACTGAAACTGTTATCCCAACCCCAATCTATAGCAAACATTGACTGATTATACAGCTCTGTAATCAGTGATATCACTTACATAAGGCAAGAGAGGTGGGTTCGCAGTGTTATTATTGGGTTGCGCAGTAGGGGGTGGTCCATACATGGCTCCTGCAGGTGGTGCTGGGTACCTGTACATGCCAGGTCCGGCTGTGGCGGCGTATACTGTCCCTACTGGTGCTGAAATACACAGTTATTATTGATACAACGAAACAAAGTGTTATATCTTATCTCTAATTCCGGCCAAACGTGGCACCCAGCAGAAAATACATAAAGCCGAATCGAATGCAATGTTTGGAACATTGTAACAACAAAAAAAACCGTGACACAAACAGTGTCACACCCACAAATTCACACTAACCTGCTACGGGCATGTAAACCATTCCCATGGGAGGGTGGTGATGGGGTGGGGGTCCAGCAGTGTACTGGGCACCTGGTAACACTCCATCCAACTCTGAAATATTGGGGTAGGTTAGAACGGAAAGAGAGGGATTAAAATAATTGTGGTATATTATGTGTTCTAAAAAGTCAATCTGCCGTCAATCACAAAACACTACCCTATCCATACAGTATGACAACTGGCAAGGTGTTAGAGGCTCAATCAAAGAGGGCTAGAAACTTCTACAGACTATTATATGACGGTGGTGTGTTGAATAACACTGTGTTCATAATTCAATGATATATATGGGGAGTGCCCACATAAAACACGAATGATATGATAAGGTACCCCCGCTATATAACTTCATACGAAGTGATGTGGTTGAAAGGAAACGGACAAAGAGAGTGAGAGAGTAAGGGAGAAGGAAAGAGAGAGAGAAAAAAGGGAGAGAGAGAGAGAGCTAAAGCAAGATGGAATGTGCATGTGTAGAATATTAGTGATCAATTAGTTCTCTCTTGCTTTCTCTCTCTCTCTCATTAAGTAGCAAGTGTACATTCGGAAAATCCTACTAGAACACGCCCAAATACAATTACAGATGCAACTGGAAAAGGAAAGAGAGAGTGAATGGGAGAGAGAGGGAGAGTGAGAGAGAAGAGAGGGAAAGGGAGAGAGAGAGCAAGAGAGTTTCTCTCTCCCTCAGAAACATACTGAATAATAGCACGAGATAGTCAGGAAATATATAAACACACACATATAGAATTGTTAAAACGGCGCCACATCTCTCACCATGTTTGTTGTTGATTTGTTTTTCTCCCCATCTGACAGTCTGGGGTCGAAGTTCCAGGCGCTGACTGGGCTGCTGCTCGTCGCCCAGTGAAGGAAACTCCTGGAGAGAGAGATAGTGTTAAAGTGGTAGACTCAAAGTGATATTGTTAGACTGAAAGTGGTTTACACAAACTTTGCAAGAATATCTCAACTTTCTGTTGTACTACAATCAGAATTTCAAATCTCAATATTACAAAGAAATGTGGTAAATGTGGACGAAAACACCACACCTGTAGTTAGAGAATGATAAATACCAATTGTTTGTTATGATGGTTAAATTTCGTGGTCTTTGTTACTGAAAACCGAATAACATGTTACAAAACAATATATCTACCTGTTGAAATGCATGACTCTCCACAGCCGAAGTAGGTTCATCCACATCTTTCCATCCTCCCTTTTCTCCTTCAAGTACCTCCTGAGGGTGCGGTTTCTTTCTTTGCTCCCCATCCACCGCCACCCGGAACTAATGCTACGTTCGGGTCATTTCCAGCGTTCTGTTTCTTGAGACTGCTACAAACAGCAGGTCTCGGTAGTCGACGAGTTGAGACGCCGACTTTTCCCAAGGACTGCAGGCCACGACCTGGTGACGTTGGTTTGTAATTGTCAAAGCGGATGTTGGTGATGTTGGTCCGTTATTGAAAAAAAAACAGAATGATGTGGCTATATTTAGCTGAAAATGGATACTTCGCAAACAAAACGGATTGGAACTAACCAGTGGTCGATTTGGCCGCAGATTTGGGCCCGGGTTTGTTGAAGTGCTGCGATAAGTTTACGCTTGTGTATTTACGATTTCCATCATTTTTACCTCCCCTATTAAACTGATCTGACATTTCATGTATACCATCTAGGCGCCCGTCTGAAACAGGATCCGTGTAAGTCTAAAGTCCGGATTCTTACCAGGAGCGGCACACCAAAATTCGGGCAAAATAGGCACCTAGATTTAATATCTAAGTAGCTCTTAACGGTAAGTAAGTAGTTTTCAACATTACGCAAGTGATCTGGGTTCAATTTAACGCTGTGGTAGGTCATGAAGGTCGGATGTGAAACGTACCTGGTCAGTAGAGAAACTTTTCAAAAAGTCTACAAACTTTCTCACGCAAAAAGCAAACAAATTTTTATAAATTTTCGATTTATTTTAACGCGCGCGCAGTGTTCAGCAGCGTACTGTTTGGATATTTTAGCGCGTTACATTAATTTCCCAATAATGCAGCGTTGTTTTAATGGAAAATGTAAGAAAAGAAAATAGCTTCGAAAAGTTTCAAGTTTGAATTTTTTTTTGCAGCTTTCGAAAAGATTTTGGCTTCGGAGTTTGGACAGCTGTTGCCCATGCCCGTTGGGCGTGAGTACTTAAATGTTAGTAAAGAAAAGAAGCTGAAGACCTCTTACTCGTAACATCAAATAGGGAGTGTGAGTTTAAATGACTTGACCTGAGATTCCTGGAAATTCAGGATCTCCCTTTAGTAAATACACTGATCTCCCCTTCATTTCCAGGAATCTCAGGTCAAGTCGTTTGAAACGCACTTTACCGTCACAACTCACACTGTACAAAGACAATAACAAGATTGCAAGGTGCCCGGGGTCAGAATAGTTTCATGAAATTGTAAATACACTGAATGGTGTATACTCCATTTTTTTTCAACTGTTCACCCCCCAAAGTCGTGCGCGGAATTGTTTTGCACGTTTATCACATGTTAACGTATAGCGCGCGCCACACAATATTTAAATTTCGTAAAATTTCAGTTTTTGGGTGAACAGTTGAAAAAAATGGACTTTACTGAATATGATTGGAGTCCGCTTTTATCGAAACCATAAATATGGGATCTCACTGTCCAATGAAATAACTCCTGAGCATGGCACGTCACACTGTATTAAGTACATATGGGGCAGTAAATTCCCTCAGTTAATATCCAACTCTTCATTTTATAGAACTATGGAGGAGGCGAAGAAGCCTCTATCTATGAAACTCTTCTCTACTTGGGAGGGAGAGAGAACTGCAGGACATTGTATCCCACGGTATGTACATTACTCATTGTGTATATCTCTCATGTTTTTATAAAGCTTCCTTCCTATGGCATTGTAGTTCCACCGAGATTTACCCTTAGCTAAAGTAACAAGCTTTCTTTCTCTATCTTTTGTAAAAGCAATGATATATCTTTTCGGGAGATGTCAATTGCATTATTTTTCACCAGGACGTGTACTTTCAAACTACAGCGTGTCAAACTAACAAAACAGTTGGAGGCTGACCTTGGGAACTTGGTCATCTGTGCATCCATTAGTAACGGGGTAAGTTAATTAGAAATGGGGTAACTAGAAAGTACATATTTATGTATTTGCTTTTCCATATTTTGAGGTCTCTGTGTATACATACTGTATAGTAGAGGATCCAACCATGGTGGATTCCTTGCTTGTGAATATCTTAAATTGTTGTTGTTGCTATTGGTTACTAACCCAGAATTTCTTTAGAATTTTAGACGCTCACTGCGAACTGACGAGATATTTTTAGACGAAGAGAGTGCTGCTGATTTGGATTATTCTTTCTCCTTCCAGGTTACCATGACAACCGAGTTTTTCACGGACTGTACTTATTATTTGTGCATTGGAGCGAAGAATATAAAACTCAATTTCGCTCTCTTTCATCTCTCCTTCTACGTCTCTCTTTTTCTCTATCTCTCTCTTCATAATATCTTCTTCATCTCTTCTTCATCTCTCAATTTTCCTCAAAATATATATCTCTTTCCCTCTAGCTCTCCCATCTCTCACTTTATTTATCTGTATATCTCACTCATTCTCTCCTTCTCACCCCTATCCTTCTCTCCACAGTATCCTCACTACCTAAAACGGGAGGAGAACACGCTAAAACTATGTCTCCAACGGCGGAAGAGATATGGAAATCGAACCATGCCTGGGTATAAAACAGTCGCCATCGGCCAGATAGATCTCACCCAGGTATGGTTTGGGATTGGGTAGTTCATACCTGGGTATACCTTGGTAACGATGTTACCCCTCCCTTGCCGGCGAGGAGTCTTCGATACCAAGTTATACCCGGGTATTGATTTGAATTGTTTACAATTGAAATACTCAGGTATGATATGATCAATATTGTGGTAATTTTTTATTGCCAACATTAATGGACCGTTAATTGGCTTAATGGATACACACAGAATTATGACATGTGTAAAATATTCCCATTAAATGCATTTTGTTGTTCTCCGGAATTTCTGGAATGTTCTTTTAAAGTAACATTATCGAGCACTTTCGCCAGCATCTCTTCAATTCACATATCAAGTTATCTAACATGACAAATATTCTTACCCAGATAATGCAACAAATAAACAACCAATTAGAACTCGTTATTTAGGTCACGTGACTGATTATCAGCCAATCAGGGACCAGCATTTCCTAATTCGGTCGGTCTAACATAACAAATATATTCTCACCCAGATAATGCAATGCCCGATAGACGAGAAATTAAAGTTGTTTCACAAGGCTGGTGGATTTCAGGTTGCAATGCTCACCTTGCATCAAGTTTCAAGGTAGCACACTCCTTTCTTATTGAATTTAGTAGTCATTTTACTCCTCTAATATGAATCAAAACTAATTTTCAATTAACAATTTTTTATTTCAGTTTACCCCATGAGAGTATTAGGAACCATCAGCGTCACAGTGGAGAAAATAGTTCTTCTGAGGACGATTACATCTTTCATAGTGAGGTAATGATTCTTTGCCTTGTTCGACCCTCCTTTGAACAAAACAAATTATTCTAACGCGGGGGGAGGGGGAGAGAGGGTGGTTCATTTCAAGAACCTGGGGTGCGGTGAGGGAGACGGTCATAATTACGTATCATGGCCACCTTAGCTTTTAGACCACCCTCGATGAACCACCCTTCTAGATAGTCCCTCCCCCTCCATTTTATGTTGTAACCCTCCCTTTACATAAATGTGATTCGGGCCCGGGGTGCGTCGCCCGAAACACGGTCTAACCAGGCAATCCCCTCCATTTTGTTTCTCACTCTAACCAACTCTCCCAGGATGATCTGGATTCGGATGGAGAGGAGCAGCGAAATGGGGGTTCATCCAGTAAAAAGAAGAGCAAAATGTCTGTCAACAATAAAGATGGAAATAAATTAAAGAAGAAGAAATTCACCAGGTAGGTCAATCATTTTGGATCATTATTTTTAACACCTATCTCTAGCAGCGGGATATATCAATGCTGAATGCATCGTAATAAAATAGTTTAAAACCCTAGATTTACAGCCCGGGATTTGTTAAGAAAGATAAAACTAAATGACGAGAGTAGGGATGATGAGGAGGAGGAAGCAGAAATACCACAGGATCATAGATCAATTAGGTAATTAAATACCACAGGATCATAGATCAATTAGGTAATTAGCAGTCTAATTACAACTATGTATGTAATAGGATCACCCGCCGATACTAAATACTAATTCTATCCCCCACCCAGCCGATACTCGGGTACCTTCTCCTCCTTCAACGAGGACGGTTTGA
>AVPN01001601.1:0-15241 GCA_000695325.1 Pleurobrachia bachei | reverse complement strand
CAATAAGGGACCAGAATTTCCTGCTTCGGTCGGTTCCTGTTACTCACCAGACAGATTTCAAGATGGAAGCGTAGGGCGTGCAGCCAACTCCTGCCGCCACCAACACCGTCCTCTTGTATGTGAACATGTCCTGGAGATATGTTTCTTAATTAAATAATTAGAGGAACAACACAGTCCTCTTGTCCTGGAGATGTGTTTCTCCTAATTAGTGGAACAAGAGATGTTTTATAACGAGATCACAACAATATAGCTTTGTGTAGCGCCTTTGAACAATGACACATAGCAGACTCGCTGGTCTTGTTTGACCATGTCTCAATCACAACTCACACCTCTCATGGTTACTTTTTTAAGGCACAATGATAGCCCCCAATATCATGTGTTAACATTGACGCTTCCCCTTCACCAATTATCTATACTGTAACCCCCCCCCCCAAAGGCATTACTGCTTGTAGGTGTTTATTAGCTCAATATCTTTCAAAGCAAGAAATTTAGAAATTTTGATATCGGTAGCATACGATAATGCCTACGACCAATAATATTAATATCTCCTTCTGAAGCTGATATAAAACAGATGAAAGGCTTTCTCCAAACTACCCAATTTGTATAAACTTGTCGTGTGGGTCTCTCTTTTCCTTCATTTCTGACAGTTGTCAGAGGAAATCTTATAATTTGATCGGTCTAGCTTGGGTAGAATTTCCACAACTTTAAAATTATAAACCCCTTGCTCAGTGTGACCGGAATAATGATTCTGATTTCTGGTAGGAAATTTTCAGTTCAAGCTACGAGTATCATGATTCATGGCCCACGTTGTGTTGTCCACACCGTCATCTTATTTCATGCTCTGTGGGGGTTCGGTAGATCAACAACAAGTTCCAGTTCCACGTAATCACTTTTCACAAGCACTTTCTGTCGCGTTTCAAGTTTCAACATTTAATATTTTCTAACTCTATTCCCCGTGATATACTACTGGTGAAATCCCTCGAGCATCGGTTCCAGACCCTTGTAGGGTATAAACAATGGCTGCTTTCTATGATAAATTAATTGGTCTCCCTCTCGAAAACTTATTTGATGAGCTACTTGATTGATTGACTTGTGCAGTTGATATTTGTCTATAACGATACAGTCGGACCCCGATTTACCGGGATCCTCGGGGGAAGCCATTTTGCCCGGTAAATCGGGGTGCCTGGTATATCGGGGTAGGGCATATTTGACTCAAAAATCCTACTTTTGTCCAAAATTCTATACCAAGACACCTCTAACTGTATAGTATACATTTATTGATTATAATATGATCATTGCTTCTGTCATTAGAAATAGAAAATTTAAAAATTCAAAAAAATTCCTAAAAAATTGTAAAAACTTTTTCTAAGGTAAACCACCCCGACCGAGTCCGAATCGTGTGCATCTTATCGCATTTCCTGCCACTAAATAGACCGTTCGAAACGAATCGATACGTGATACCATGCCGAATCTGGGCATCCTAAGCGGGGTTAGGAAGTATGATCAAAGATTCAAAATAACTTTTTTTTCTGAAAATTTACGGGGAGCATCGATCAAAGCATTGACAATGATCTCTATTATAAGTTGGAGATGAACGTCGTCGAAGTGGTGGCCGTTCGTTAGGCGGTATCTAAGCGACAGACTGCTCCTTCCTAAAACACGCCATGTGACCAAAGCTGTAAAGCTGTTGCTCACACTTTTTGAACTTCCAGTGGAAGTTTCTTAATGTTTTCGAATGACTTTTAACATGCCAGTCTTCATGGTTACCACTTCAGTTGCCATGGCAACCGTGTAATTTGATGTTTAAAGGGGCGAAAAGAACCACCCGGGTGCGCTAGTTCTGTAAAATTTTGCAAAAAATGTTATGAATTTTTTTTATGCTTTATTGCCTCACGAGCAATATGTTTCAATGCTACTCTATCTGCCGCTTGATCAAAGAAAAAACTGTGGCACTCCTGATGATTGAATATGTCATGGCAATTTTTCTCTTGAGAGCAGATGATCGGTTTGACCGTTGTTCCTAGATTAATTTTTAAGCGTTTAGATTCCATCTTCACCCTCAAAAATAGCTTTTTGCCAAAATTGCGCTTTACGCACTAAATGCCCCATTTAGTTGGTCATATTGGTCCAAAATTGAGTTAAAAGTTAGCATCAAGCGGCATCTAGAATTATGTTTACCTGTAAAGCAATACTGCCAGCATACAAAGGCTCCCACCATCATAGTCCAACCCAAAAATGTTCAAGGAAGACGCTGGGACTGGTCGCTTGGCTCTATCTTGTTCCGTTCTCTCACAAACATACCTGTCCAGATATATACCGAATGGCCTAGTATTTGCAATCCCGCTCTATATAGTATATCGTCTTTACTTCAAGTCTAAAAAACGTTGCATCTAGAACGCCATATAAGTATTATATCTCAACGAGCATTTATTACGAAAGCCTTGGTGTAGCTTACATCATGGGTACCAGGAAACTAGCTTGACAAGTGGGGGGGGGGTAAGATAAATCGTTAGGGTGCATTACGAAATATATATGCTCCTTTTGGTATGTGTCAATCACCCTACATACCACAGTATTTATTCCTCGAGTTGTGAAACCCAGTACAGCTCTACCGCAGTAGGCGACAACTAATAACTATATTTTGGTATAGTTAAGGACCATTTAAACCCGTCGTCTGGTTTTATATGATATGGATCCTTGTCTAGAAGTAGCTCTCATCTGATTGGTCAAACATGGAGTCTGAAGAGCTGTGATAAAAGTATAAATAGCCCAGATTTTTCCTTCTGACTTCTGAGCTATCGTTTAACGGCTCTTGATCAATATGCTCTTTACCGTCTGTTCCCCTGAGTATATAAATCGGGGTATTAAACTATAATTTGTCCGATCGAAATTTTATGAATTTTAGGATTTCTATGCATTTCTACGAATTATATTATTTATTTTTCCTCCCTTCAACCGCTATCACGCGTTAGAAGGAAGCGTTGTGTTTTAAAGGCGAATTTATTCGAGCTAAATCTTTTATACGTTTCGATCGCTTTACTGTTGACATGCTTCTAAGTGCTTTTAGTATGCATCTTTTGACATTTGACAGTATAGTCATAGAAGTCTAGTTCACATTAAAAGTTCACATTACAGAAATTTTACTATAAAGCCTCCTTGCACAACAGCAATTTCATTTGACGATTTAATCGAAGTTACAAATTATCTAGCAATTATTGCTCTTTTGTTATGTACAAAGTTCCATTACGACTTTAGGGGCCGTAGTAATAGAATTTTGACCATAACAAAAGCTTATAACTCCTACTACAAATGAAGTATCAAAGTGATCCCGCAGTTGGCATATCTTTGAAGTTTGAGTAATCTTGTGTTTATTCTGTGAGCCTTCTTCTTCTTCTTCTTCTTCTGTGAGTCTTATTCTTCGGCTGGTATATTGACAGCCATTTGGAATGGCGGTTAACCATTTTATGATTACAATCCGTCCCTAATGGTATCCTTACTTTTATTAAATCAAGGGTACTAAATCGATTGGTCTTGCTCTCTGTCCATCTGTCTCCGTTTTATTATATGAGGGCTCCACCCAGATATTAAATAGACTCATTTAGTACCCTTGATTTAATAAAAGTAAGGATACCATTAGGGACGGATAGTTGATGAAATCGGCTCGTTACTTTGAATATAAAATCCAGCTGTGGTATATCCCATAACTAACTGAGGGAGAGAGGGAGAAGGATAGAGAGGGGGATGCATAAATCGAGAGACGGGAATGGAAATCAACTGAATAACCTGTAATACATGACATCTTGCTGCAAACCTCATTATTGACCACTCTCAGTATTTGGTTCTACAAGACGTCTTGATTCGGCCTTTTGTAGGGCGTTGCAGCATGCCGTTTACCATATTTCTTGTATGTGTCTTTTATGTGATACTGTTGAGGCTCTATGTCAGAATCGCAATAGCATTATTTAGTCTATATTAAATACTTCGGTCTGCACACCATATCTTTCTTGTCGTGCTATCTAGTATCTAAAATCATCTAAAATACCTTAATTTTGTTCTCCCCATTTCTAGCGATTACTCCTAAACAACGTACCATATCATTTCAGGGGGGGGGGTAAGATAAATCGTTAGGGTGCATTACGAAATATATATGCTCCTTTTGGTATGTGTCAATCACCCTACATACCACAGTATTTATTCCTCGAGTTGTGAAACCCAGTACAGCTCTACCGCAGTAGGCGACAACTAATAACTATATTTTGGTATAGTTAAGGACCATTTAAACCCGTCGTCTGGTTTTATATGATATGGATCCTTGTCTAGAAGTAGCTCTCATCTGATTGGTCAAACATGGAGTCTGAAGAGCTGTGATAAAAGTATAAATAGCCCAGATTTTTCCTTCTGACTTCTGAGCTATCGTTTAACGGCTCTTGATCAATATGCTCTTTACCGTCTGTTCCCCTGAGTATATAAATCGGGGTATTAAACTATAATTTGTCCGATCGAAATTTTATGAATTTTAGGATTTCTATGCATTTCTACGAATTATATTATTTATTTTTCCTCCCTTCAACCGCTATCACGCGTTAGAAGGAAGCGTTGTGTTTTAAAGGCGAATTTATTCGAGCTAAATCTTTTATACGTTTCGATCGCTTTACTGTTGACATGCTTCTAAGTGCTTTTAGTATGCATCTTTTGACATTTGACAGTATAGTCATAGAAGTCTAGTTCACATTAAAAGTTCACATTACAGAAATTTTACTATAAAGCCTCCTTGCACAACAGCAATTTCATTTGACGATTTAATCGAAGTTACAAATTATCTAGCAATTATTGCTCTTTTGTTATGTACAAAGTTCCATTACGAGCCCTAAAGTGTTTTTATACACTTTAGGGGCCGTAGTAATAGAATTTTGACCATAACAAAAGCTTATAACTCCTACTACAAATGAAGTATCAAAGTGATCCCGCAGTTGGCATATCTTTGAAGTTTGAGTAATCTTGTGTTTATTCTGTGAGCCTTCTTCTTCTTCTTCTGTCCCTAATGGTATCCTTACTTTTATTAAATCAAGGGTACTAAATCGATTGGTCTTGCTCTCTGTCCATCTGTCTCCGTTTTATTATATGAGGGCTCCCCCCAGATATTAAATAGACTCATTTAGTACCCTTGATTTAATAAAAGTAAGGATACCATTAGGGACGGATAGTTGATGAAATCGGCTCGTTACTTTGAATATAAAATCCAGCTGTGGTATATCCCATAACTAACTGAGGGAGAGAGGGAGAAGGATAGAGAGGGGGATGCATAAATCGAGAGACGGGAATGGAAATCAACTGAATAACCTGTAATACATGACATCTTGCTGCAAACCTCATTATTGACCACTCTCAGTATTTGGTTCTACAAGACGTCTTGATTCGGCCTTTTGTAGGGCGTTGCAGCATGCCGTTTACCATATTTCTTGTATGTGTCTTTTATGTGATACTGTTGAGGCTCTATGTCAGAATCGCAATAGCATTATTTAGTCTATATTAAATACTTCGGTCTGCACACCATATCTTTCTTGTCGTGCTATCTAGTATCTAAAATCATCTAAAATACCTTAATTTTGTTCTCCCCATTTCTAGCGATTACTCCTAAACAACGTACCATATCATTTCAGTGATGGCTTCTCTCCTAACCTCGACATCAGCCCGAAGTTACAACGAAAAAGTTGATTCCTTCTTTGGATCCCTCTTCTTTATAATTTTCTTGGTCGGTGGACTGATTAACTTTCTCAGCTTTACCTACTTCTTCAAACTTCGAACACGGAACAGCAATGCTGAATTTTTCCGACGGCTCTACATGATCATAACGCTGATACTGCATAGTTAGACACGAGAGGAGAAGGGCCATCACCTCCGCCGGAAACGCGATGAGCGGCTGGGGTTCATGTTCAGTAAGCACGTCCTCTGCGACATATGGGCCTTCCTCTGGTGGTTATTCCCCCAGGCCAGTGTCCTCCTAGTGGCCATGCTGTCCCTTTCACGTCTGGTGGTCCTGTACAAACCCCAGCTTCACCTAAAACCCTGGGTGGCATTCACTGTCCCAATGGCATTCTTTCTCCTAATCTTGGTGGTGTACATCTGCGGGTTGAGCGTGGGGTCCTTCCACCCGGCCTACTTCCCCGACTGGCTCTACTGTGCTGTGCTACCTATAGATCTGGAGAAAGCAAACCAGGATATGATTGAAGGTGGAAATGGAACTTCCCGACTTGTCACCGCACACGAGTGGAATTCTAATCTATTCCTCTTCTTCTTTGCATCCTTCATGCCTCTCCTCTCCTTCGTCCTCATCACCATATCATTCTTCCTCTCCTTCTACCGACTGAGACAGTCCCAGGTGGCTGCGGAGGCAGTGGGAGGCAGCAAGTTTGCACAACGTCGGGCAGCCTTTACCGTCATAATAATAACTCTCATCTACATAGTGTGTAACATCCCCAGCACTCTTGCCCTGGTGGGACTCTTCCTCAGAATCATCCAATCCTCCTTCCACACCCTCACTCTAGACACCTACCTCCATCAGTTCTTCTCCGTCTCCTCATCCAACTCGGCCTTATCAAGGTACATTATCGTCAGCATCTCCCTACTCCCAGTTGGAATTAACAGTTTTGTCAACCCCTTTGTGTATGTGTCACGGATGGCCGGGATACGGAGTGCCATTAAGGCAAGCTATGAGGTAGCGAAGAGTAAGAGCCGGAGAGTCACCGCTGCCCAGAGGATTACATTTTCGACGAACATTGTCAGCAAATCGATTTGATAGGGGGTGCTTGAGACAATGCACAGAGATATTGTATTTCGAATATAATTGGTGTTCAATTTCGCTGTTTCAATATTTTGCTATTATGTTTGCCAGTTAGTTGTTTTTTTTTGCTGTAAATGTTCTGAGTTGTAGTGTGACCCTCTATACTCATTTTGTTGAATAAAAGATATACCGTTTGTGGTTTACTTTCCGAAAACCGTGAACTTTTAATGGATGCTGATGAATAGGAGTATAGATAGGTAGGAACAAAGATCCATACTGTCAAGTCAATGCTCTGACCGCCGTTCTTTGAAAGAAATGAGAACATGGTCAGGTCGATGCCCTAAAGAACTGATACTTTACACTTTGAGAGATGCTTCCTCCAGACGCAGCAATCAGTTTGTTTGTTTGTTTGTGAGATGTGAATGCAGCCTTCCTCATGGCATCCGTCCGTCTACGGCAATCTTTAGGTCCAGGAAATGTTCTGGGCGTTCGCTCTCAGGAACATCTTTGTATTCCTCTTCCTTTTTCTTCATCTCGCTTACTATGTGAGCCTTCAGCGCTTCTGTGGGGGAAGTAGAGATTAGTGACGAAAAGTGTTCAATCAAAACGTTAAGCTTCCATTATCCAGCTAAAGTCAAGCCATGCTTTTCTCTCTCTACGCGGGTGCGACAGAATTCTGTCATTCATGTTTAGAAGTATTCAATCACTACTAAACATCAATGACAGCTATATAATATATTTTAGTAGAGAGAGGGGCTGGAGGTAATGATAATCTATATTTCCCATCATACTTGTCCAGTCGCCAGCTTGTCGGATCCGCACAGACAGGTAATCTTCCTCGGGGGCTGATGTCAGGGTGAAGGGGTGCCACTCGAGCACTGAGATAGCGCTGCACTGTATGAAGATGTACTGAAATATAGAGTGGGGGTTAGATTGGTAGTAGGATGTTAGATTGGAGTGGTACTGAAATTCAGTAAATGTCAGATGTACTGAAATAGAGAGTGGATGTGTCAGATCTTGGTAGTTCATACCCCTCCCTTCGAAGGGAAGGCCTTCCTGCTCTGTTATCTCAAAGATTGGTCAGGTTTGACAAATNNGCCTACTTCCCCGACTGGCTCTACTGTGCTGTGCTACCTATAGATCTGGAGAAAGCAAACCAGGATATGATTGAAGGTGGAAATGGAACTTCCCGACTTGTCACCGCACACGAGTGGAATTCTAATCTATTCCTCTTCTTCTTTGCATCCTTCATGCCTCTCCTCTCCTTCGTCCTCATCACCATATCATTCTTCCTCTCCTTCTACCGACTGAGACAGTCCCAGGTGGCTGCGGAGGCAGTGGGAGGCAGCAAGTTTGCACAACGTCGGGCAGCCTTTACGGTCATAATAATAACTCTTATCTACATAGTGTGTAACATCCCCAGCACTCTCGCCCTGGTGGGACTCTTCCTCAGGATCATACAATCCTCCTTCCACACCCTAACACTAGACACCTACCTCCATCAGTTCTTCTCTGTCTCCTCATCCAACTCGGCCTTATCAAGGTACATTATCGTCAGCATCTCCCTACTCCCAGTTGGAATTAACAGTTTTGTCAACCCCTTTGTGTATGTGTCACGGATGGCCGGGATACGGAGTGCCATTAAGGCAAGCTATGAGGTAGCGAAGAGTAAGAGCCGGAGAGTCACCGCTGCCCAGAGGATTACATTTTCGACAAACATTGTCAGCAAATCGATTTGATAGAGGGTGCTGGAGACATTGGACAGAGATATTGTATTTCGAATATAATTGGTGTTCAATTTCGCTGTTTCAATATTTTGCTATTATGTTTGCCAGTTAGTTGTTTTTTTTGTTGCTGTAAATGTTCTGAGTTGTAGTGTGACCCTCTATACTCATTTTGTTGAATAAAAGATATACCGTTTGTGGTTTACTTTCCAAAAACCGTGAACTTTTAATGGATGCTGATGAATAGGAGTATAGATAGGTAGGAACAAAGATCCATACTGTCAAGTCAATGCTTTGACCGCCGTTCTTTGAAAGAAATGAGAACATGGTCAGGTCGATGCTCTAAAGAACTGATACTCTACACTTTGAGAGATGCTTCCTCCAGACGCAGCAATCGCAAACAAACAAACAAACACTCTACACTTACGTCGGAAGGAGTACCGTAGGGTCCGTCTACGGCAATCTTTAGGTCCAGGAAATGTTCTGGGCGTTCGCTCTCAGGAACATCTTTGTATTCCTCTTCCTTTTTCTTCATCTCGCTTACTATGTGAGCCTTCAGCGCTTCTGTGGGGGAAGTAGAGATTAGTGACGAAAAGTGTTCAATCAAAACGTAAAGCTTCCATTATCCAGCTAAAGTCAAGCCATGCTTTTCTCTCTCTACGCGGGTGCGACAGAATTCTGTCATTCATGTTTAGAAGTATTCAATCACTACTAAACATCAATGACAGCTATATAATATATTTTAGTAGAGAGAGGGGCTGGAGGTAATGATAATCTATATTTCCCATCATACTTGTCCAGTCGCCAGCTTGTCGGATCCGCACAGACAGGTAATCTTCCTCGGGGGCTGATGTCAGGGTGAAGGGGTGCCACTCGAGCACTGAGATGGCGCTACACTGGATGAAGATGTACTGAAATAGAGAGTGGATGTGTCAGATCTTGGTAGTTCATACCCCTCCCTTCGAAGGGAAGGCCTTCCTGCTCTGTTATCTCAAAGATTGGTCAGGTTTGACAAATATGTCGCATATCTCACTCTATCGCATATATATGTCTAGGGAGGGGGAAGGGAGAAGGGAGAAAAGTGGAAGAGAGACTCGCGGTGACGCTTATTTTCGGTGAAAAATCGGGAAAAAATCGAAAAAAAATTTTGAAATTTTAAAATTTCAAAAAACGGAAATTAGTCCCTAGGACATCCGAATACACGTGCAACACTTTAAAATTGTGATTTCAAAAATTTTCAACTTAGCAACCCCAAACTCTACAGTCTACAACAATCCGTGATTGAAATCGAACAAGGTGTGTCTACTGTCTGGTGTCATTAAAGATTTCTACGTCAAAAGAAATGTTTTAAAGTGTTATACCTGTCCTGCTCTCTGTTTCCAGCCCTGTTTCTTCATCCTCAACTCCAGACATTCATTGGGCCACTCAATCGCCTTGGTGACAGTGGCAGGGTTGAACCTCTGTTTCCACCTCATGATCCTATCCACCAGGTAGATAAGCAGGGGAATCCCCACCCAGAAATAGGACTGAAAAGGGGTGAATTGTTAGGGTGATTAGCAGGGGAATTCCCACCCAGAAGAAGGACTGAACAGGGGTGAATTGTTAAACCAGCTGTAGATCAGCAGGGGAATCCCAACCCAGAAATAGGACTGAAAAGGGGTGAATTGTTAGGTAGATAAGCAGGGGAATTCTCGTGGCCCCACCCAGAAATAGGATTGAAAGGGGGTGTGGTTGAGCTTAGAAATGAAGTGATGAAATATTGTTTTGCAGATGGTGATAAATTGAGACATACAGATTACCTAACCATGCTTCTTCCTACCCCCCCCTCAGTGGTGGCGAATCAGCGAATTTAAACCACTATCACCAGTACTGGAACCAGCAACTCACAAACATTAACGCATACACGACAATTTTTTAGCAAATCCGGGGCTCGTCACTTACTACATAGCTAAAGGCCAAGATGAAGGGGAAAACCCAGTACCCCAGGTAGAACTAACGATTACAACTACAAACCCACATATATTAAATAACCAGCATGTTTACCTTTGACCAGTTGGTATAGCCAGGGCCGGCGAAAGATTCCGATGTAACGTCGTTGCACAACTTAGTTAGGGCAACTGAACGATCACTATACAGGTGACACCTGTAATTTAACTAGTCTCAGTAATTAGTTAATCAGCCCGCACCTGTACTGATAAGATCTAAATCGAGTATAGGTACAGTAGAACCTCTATATAACTTACTGAGGATATGCTAACGTTATCGATGTCTGAATGTTAAGCTAACTGTTGAATTTCAAATGTAATAATTGATTCGAAACTTTATTTACTCATAATTGTAGTAAGTCTTGTTCCCTTCAACAAGAGTTCCATTTTCACGAGACGCCGCTGTCTGGGATTCAACCATTTGCCTGTAAAAACATAATATGCAACATCAATTTCCGTCGCAATTATTCCGAAGAAATGCAAATTTTGTCTAACAACTTAGCAAGTTACAGTCGGACCCAAATTTAACGAGACCACCATCTCTTTGTTATCTTCTTCACCTGCCTCATCTTCCACGCATTCGGGTATGAGTTGTACATGATCTACATGATATGTTATGGGTATTTCGATATTTGCGGAAGGATCGAGAGAGCGAGGGAGAGTGTCCAATAAGGAAATGTATCGATTATCGATATTGCCCATATAGTAATTGAGGCTTGAGCTGCTTACCGACTACTCCCGCGTTCCCAGAGTAGATAGTTAAGAATAAACGAAGGTGCTATCACTGTTAAAGTCCCACTTCCCAGAGTAGTTAAGATTTAAAGAAGGTGTCATAAATATATTAACTACTCCCTCGACCCGCGTTCCCAGAGTAGTTTAGAATAAAATTAAGTGTTATAACTGTTAAAGTTCTCACAATTCTCAGAGTAGTTAAGATTTAAAGGTGTTATACAGTCGGACCCCGATTTACCGGGCCCCGATTTACCGCGAGGATAATCTTCCCCCAAAGTAGGAAATTTATAGTATTTCACCCCCATATACTTTGTTATGTTCTAACCCCCTTTTACACGTCATGTAAAAGTTCACCCGCGGGGCGCGTGAGCTGTAGTCATAACTTGGCAACATATACTGGGTACCCCGATTTACCGGGAAAACCCTTTCCCCCGAGCATCCCGGTAAATCGGGGTCCGACTGTACTGTTAAAGTCGGATTTTTTGAAGTTGTCACCCCCCTTTTGTCGCGTGGCGTTGTATTTGAGCGTGACAGCCCCAACTTGCTCTCACTTTTCGGCAAAAAACCGGATATCACCGGAAAGTGCATAATTTTGGGAGTCCGTAAAATTTTAGTTTGACCAAATTGGCCATAAAATTTTTTTTTCAAATTTTTATCAACCACTTCCGAATCGTGTTTCGAATCGATGCAACTTACCGCATGTCCTGTCGGTAATTAGACGGTTCGAAACGAACAGATATCTGATCCCTATAGGTCCCATATAACCGTAAGTTTACCAAGCGTCAAAATTGTAATTCGATGGGGATCACGTATCATTTTGTCTCGAACCGTCTATTTAGCGGCAGCTCATTTGATAAGATGCACCGATTCGAAATAAGATTCGGACGTGGTTGAATAAAACTTTGAAAATTCTTTCATAACTTTTAGAAAAAATGTATTTTATAATTTTCTCTTTCTAATCAGAAATGATCATGTCATAAATATATGGATATTGCACATAATTACACTAGATGTGTTTTAGTATAGCATTTTGCGCAAAAATAGGGTTTTATGGGCCAACTATGCTCAACCCCCATTTAACGGACAGTGGACACCCCTATTTAACGGACAAAACCCTTTTCCCCGAGGATGCCGTTAAATAGGGGTCCGACTGTAGTTAAAACTAAAAGAAAGTTAACTGCTTACTCTCGCTTTCCCAACGCTATTGAGTTTTTTTTACTTCCGCCAAATCGTCGCAATTACAAAACTATCGCGTCGCTAGACTGGTTAAAAGACACTTCAGTCGAAACCCGATTTACCGGACCCCGATTTACTGGGCAAATCTCTATTCTCCCGAGCATCTCGTTAAATTTGGGTCCGACTGTAACTTGCTAAGTTGTTAGACAAAATTTGCATTTCTTCGGAATAATTGCGACGGAAATTGATGTTGCATATTATGTTTTTACAGGCAAATGGTTGAATCCCAGACAGCGGCGTCTCGTGAAAATGGAACTCTTGTTGAAGGGAACAAGACTTACTACAATTATGAGTAAATAAAGTTTCGAATCAATAGATCCAAAAACCAAACAAGTTTGGTGGATAGCCGGGGCCGCAGAAATTAAAAATCATGCGAAAGTTTTGATACATGAACTTTCGGGGCCTGGGGTACTGTTAAATTCGCGTTTCCATGATAGTCAGTCGCTCTTTCAAAACACACTACAATTATTCTCAGAATAATATTGTTCTGTAAAACAGACTCTGAAACGACCCACTGTGCATAGTAATTAATGTATTATACAGTATTGTATGACATGTATGGATCTGTATGTATGAATCATAGTATGATACTGTGGAATAAAATAATCATTGCGATAGTTTTCCTGGCGTATAGTTTGAAAATGTTGTTGGTTATAATCATGGAAACGCGAATTTAACAGTACCCCAGGCCCCGAAAGTTCATGTATCAAAACTTTCGCATGATTTTTAATTTCTGCGGCCCCGGCTATCCACCAAACTTGTTTGGTTTTTGGATCTATTGATTCGAAACTTTATTTACTCATAATTGTAGTAAGTCTTGTTCCCTTCAACAAGAGTTCCATTTTCACGAGACGCCGCTGTCTGGGATTCAACCATTTGCCTGTAAAAACATAATATGCAACATCAATTTCCGTCGGAATTATTCCGAAGAAATGCAAAAAACGTCATAAATACTACATATTTTGTCTAACAACTTAGCAAGTTACAGTCGGACCCAAATTTAACGAGATGCTCGGGAGAATAGAGATTTGCCCAGTAAATCGGGGTCCGGTAAATCGGGTTTCGACTGAAGTGTCTTTTAACCAGTCTAGCGACGCGATAGTTTTGTACTTGCGACGATTTTGCGGAAGTAAAAAAAAACTCAATAGCGTTAGGAAAGCGAGAGTAAGCAGTTAACTTTCTTTTAGTTTTAACTACAGTCGGACCCCTATTGAACGGCATCCTCGGGGAAAAGGGTTTTGTCCGTTAAATAGGGGTGTCCGTTAAATGGGGGTTGAGCATATTTGGCCCATAAAACCCTATTTTTGCGCAAAATGCTATACTAAAACACATCTAGTGTAATTATGTGCAATATCCATATATTTATGACATGATCATTTCTGATTAGAAAGAGAAAATTATAAAATACATTTTTTCTAAAAGTTATGAAAGAATTTTCAAAGTTTTATTCAACCACGTCCGAATCTTATTTCGAATCGGTGCATCTTATCAAATGTGCTGCCGCTAATTAGACGGTTCGAGACAAAATGATACGTGATCCCCATCGAATTACAATTTTGACGCTTGGTAAACTTACGGTTATATGGGACCTATAGGGATCAGATATCTGTTCGTTTCGAACCGTCTAATTACCGACAGGACATGCGGTAAGTTGCATCGATTCGAAACACGATTCGGAAGTGGTTGATACAACTTTGAAAAAATAATTTTATGGCCAATTTGGTCAAACTAAAATTTTACGGGCTCCCAATTTATGCTCTTTCCGGTGATATCCGGTTTTTTGCCGAAAAGTGAGAGTAAGTTGGGGCTGTCACGCTCAAATACAACGCCACGCGACAAAAGGGGGGTGACAACTTCAAAAAATCCGACTTTAACAGTACAGTCGGACCCCGATTTACCGGGATGCTCGGGGGAAAGGGTTTTCCCGGTAAATCGGGGTACCCAGTATATGTTGCCAAGTTATGACTACTGTAACAGCTCACACGCCCCGCGGGTGAACTTTTACATGACGTGTAAAAGGGGGTTAGAATATAACAAAGTATATGGGGGTGAAATACTATAAATTTCCTATTTTGGGGGAAGATTATCCTCCCGGTAAATCGGGGCCCGGTAAATCGGGGTCCGACTGTACCTGAGAAAGGTGCCACAATGAGACAGTAGATAAAGTCAGTCAATGCCAGCTGACAAAGCAGGGTAAATTGAAGGATCTTCTTGCGATCTGATCGAACCAGATTGAGCCACATCCAAATATTACCAATCACTCTGTAAACATCATGGGTTAGAGACATTACTTTCACCCATCAGAGCAACATAGTTGTTGGTCAAATACCGTTATTTTCCTAAATCGAGGAAGTTTATCGGTATCCTCCCGGTAAATCGTTGTACCGGTAGATCGGGGGCCACTAAATCAGAGCTGCAACATAGCAGTTGGTTTCTTACCCGACAATGCAGATGAGAAAGAGTGAGAATCCGATGATATTATCAACAACTTGATCCATACTAGAGCTAGAAACAGAAGGTATGGGTGAATATTGGGTACGTCATGCACCTCTGTTCGGGGCGGGGGTTGAGGGTGGGATGGGTAGAGAGCGAGGATGATTGGTACTGGGAAAAATACTTGAGAGAGAGAAGGAGAGAAGGATAGTCAAGGGGAAGTAGGAGGAAGCAGGGATGATCGAATGATACTTTTTGACCGGGTTTGATTAATTCAGTTCAATCTTCTACGTCTAAGCTACGTAACTTCTATCTCTTATTCTCTCCCTCTCTCTCTCTCTCTCTCTCTC
>AVPN01001600.1:3095-20542 GCA_000695325.1 Pleurobrachia bachei | reverse complement strand
CCCCCCCCAATATATATTGCTTACCCACTAAGATACCCATGACAGCACGTCGTTCTATCACCAGAAAGGGTGCCGTGATGTTAACCAGTCTAACAGTAGCTATTAGAACAGTCAAGACGGGGTATACTCGGGATGAGAGGGCCAAAGTTAGAAACATGGCCAAACTGAGAGGGATTTAGGGGTTACATTCAGATCATAGCTTTATAAAGAGTGTGTAACCATGGTTACCAATAAGAGTTACCTGTAGTAGTTGTTATCGTCCTGTCGCATCACTATGAACATGACTGCGTTACACATCCCACACATTAGTAGTACTGTATCAAATATCGCAAGGGCTATGTACCTGGAACAGAATTATCGGTAACCAGGGGTTACATCTCAATATATAGTGACAACCATAGTTACACCTTTGAAGCTAGTTGAGTTGTCAACATAATGATATACTCACATGGACTGGACTACTTTCCGCCTGTCCGGCCAGTAAAATACAACTAGGATGAGGTTAGCTGGAATCGAAAAGATGGAGAGGATGATGGAGCTGGACACCTGGAACTCATACATAGCCTGTAAATGGTGTTCTAGAACCTTCTAGGATATAGCCAACTGACTGAAGATAGTGCTCTAGATCAGGAGCAGAATCTGTGTGTTTAGTTTAAAGCAGGCCGTGGCTGGGATACTTTAAATCATTCGAATTGGAAATTATTTAACAAAATGAAAACAACAAATTAATCTTCAATGCTAAGAATATAATTCTCCTTTAAAATTAGCAACATTCTACACTAGCTACTATTTGTCTACTGCACTACTATTTGCTGGCAGTAGGGCACTGATAATACGTACTAATAATACACGACACAACTAGAAGTCCAAGGCCCAAACCGTAACACTAGAGAATGAGAGAGGGAGAGAGAGATTAGAACTATCAATATAGCTTTGGTTGAAAGAGTATCGGTTGTGGATATGACCGAGTATAACAGTAATCAGTCTAGAACTATCGTAACTTATATCAATTGGTTATGAAATCCCCCATACTGCTATAAAGAAAGAAAGTGAACGAGAGAGGGAGAGAGAAAATTAGCACCAATTTCACTTTCATACAAAGTTCGAATCAGAGTGTGTGTATAGTTCCTGTTAAATACACCCACATGGCATACAGCTATTTTATGTGGTATTTTATGTGGTATTAATATAAAGAAACGGACACCCCGTCATAAATTGAAGGTGATTATTAAACCAAGCTAAAATAGAAAATTAGAGAGAGTTTAGCGTCACAAAACACTAAAAAGGCTTGTGCAGCACAAAGTAAGATTTCCCTTTAAAATCCTAAATGATTGAATTTCTTTTGACTTCTAATCAGACACCAAAGAACATTCTGACCAAGTGTCTCTCACAACCCCAATACTTCTCAGGTCACCTGGAGGTGTGTCGTGAGCTGATAGCGACGGCCCATGTGTCTGTTAAGGCATCTCTTGGTTGTCATGACAACGGTCCTAAACTCCTCCCATCTCTACTGTTCAACCATCTCTTCCCCGCTAGCAAGGTACTGTGGTTCAGTAGGGCCAGAACAACATTCGAGATCGCAGATAATAGCTGAATAGTTTCCTTCTTAGCTTTTTCTTAGCATCCACTAAATCTATGGTCCCAGTCGTTTCACCTCCCTTATTCCCTCTACATCAGATGCTGTTAGACCAGCGTCGTTTCCCAGAGATTGAACTGAAGGATGAGTTACCCACATGTCACACTCCTGCATGTCAGGAGGCTGCTTTTACACTAATCGGAGCTCTTTGTAGAGGTATATAATAAATTAGTTAATGAAAAGAGTTGTCACTACAAAAGTTGTACATTTTATAAAACAAGCCCACCAGCGGTGAGTGAGGCAAGTAGTTGATAAACCCCCTTTTACAGGTTTGTTGTGTATCTATAAAACATAGATTGTTTGACTAATAACCTTTTTCCTCTCTGTTATTCAGGTTGTGGTGAGAATCTAGAGTTTGTGGTGAGATGGGTTAAGAAGCTGTTTTATTGGAGTGAGAGCAAGGCAGTCAGTTGGGAACTACCACCTGCCATACTTCCAAGACTTGCAGGAGGTAAACAACTGATAAATAGGGTGAAATTCCTGACAAATAGAAATGACAGGAACATAATGTCGTAGAACACATCAATGTTATAGGCTTTATGCTAGGCTATTATAATAGACCAATACACTATTGTTATATGTGCGTGACATTTACATTGTCTGTATGTGAATGTGTTTCAAGATCTGACAAATGACAGGTTATCAGAGATGATTCTTGAGGCACGAAGAGGTAGAGACAGATAAAGGGGGAGGGAGATGCAGGTGTAGCCTATAGAGACAAGTAATCCCTCCCATATTAAGATATTTTATCGAACTCTCTCAGGTTTCGTTGGTCTAAAGAATGGAGGTGCTACCTGTTACATGAACTCAGTTCTACAGCAGATCTACATGATCCCACAGGTTTGTACTTTATCTGACGTTATGAGATCTTATCCGGCTATAGGTACATCTTTTCACATTTGATTTGTGTTACGTTGGTCGTTCTTTACCCCGTCCTTTATCTCCTAGTCACATCTCTCCTTCAGATCAGATCACACCTTCTATCGTTACCGTGGTGGGGTGAGGGAGAGAATAGTGCGGGAGATCCAGCCAAGTTACACCATCTTGGAGTCACTCACCAGGTATTACACCTCTTGTTCGTACCGTGTAAAGAAGATGGTTAGAACATATACCAGCATGTAACAGCTCTTCAAGCCAAGGACTTAGATCCCTTCTTGATTCGTTACATAAACACGTAGGGCATGACATAATTAGTTTCTAAAAACATACTCTATATCTCCAGGTCCAGTCTATATTCTGTGCATTGTGGGAATCAAAACACCAGTTCTATACACCCCACGGGTTCTGGCAAGCGTTCAAATTGTGGGGTGAACCTGTCAACCTACGGGAACAACATGATAGGTAACATTGCAGAACAACTGGTACCCTTGTGGGATCGAAAAGTAGAGATTAAAGAATCCTGTTACAACTTGTTTTAGATTTTTAATTGCCAAGGGTGGCGGTTGAGTTTAATTAACTCTTCAATCCATCTTTATTCCCCCTTCCCTCCCCCAATATGTAGTTTGGAGTTTTTCAACGCGTTAATGGATAATCTGATAGAGGGAACCAAGGTACTGGGACAGCCCCCAATAATAACGGAGACTCTTGAGGGGTGTTTTGCTGACCAGAAAATATGCAAAGGATGCCCTCACAGGTACAATTGAATAATTAATTACTGGTTGGTTTACAATGGAAAGAACAACAATTCTCTGAATATAATATCTAGGGTATACCGAACTCTTACGTTTTTCGAACAATCAACCAGCTTTCTGCATTATCTTATGACGAAACATCTCTCCTTCCAGATATACCAGGATAGAGCCCTTCCTGATGGTACCTGTAGATGTCCGTAACCATGGGAACCTTATTGATAGTCTGGACGAGTTCGTTAAGGTAATGGTAGATTAATTGATCAAATCACTGGGTCCTTCTACCGTGTAAATCTGTATTTTTGCACTGAAGTTGATTCTGTTCCCACCTATTGAAATCGAATAACAACTCCTTCCTTCTTAGGGTGATTTGTTGGAGGGAAACAACGCCTACTACTGTGAGATCTGTGATAAGAAGGTGGACACTGTCAAGAGGCTGTGCTTCCAGAAACTACCCAATGTCCTGGCGATACAACTCAAACGGTAGGTGTTGTTCGATCACGCCATATATCCCACCTGTCCAGCCAACACATCCTAGATTATCAGATAATGTAGGAATCACTCTGCAGAAATTTGAATCTCTGTCAAAATTTAACACACATCATTTAACACTCCCCAGGTTTGGTTACGATTGGGAGAGAGAGTGTGCAGTTAAGTATAACGACTACTTTGAATTCCCCGATACACTCAGTATGGAGCGGTACACTGTGGACTACCTACAGAGAATTGAAGAGACGGAACCTCACCAGATGATTGAATCAGGTATGATGTCAAGCCGAAAAACCAACCCCTCCTCCCAGCTGGGCCAGGAACCTGAAAAATGCCTGGTTTGTTCCCCCGGGCCTCCTTTGTAATTGAGAGTTTATTATCGAATTATTACTCTCAACTCTCAGGAGACAGACAGGACGCAGCAACACCTTCCCACCACTCGTCATACCGTCTAGTTGGTGTTGTAGTGCACAGCGGACAGGCTAGTGGGGGCCACTACTACAGCTACATCAAGCAGAGACAAGAGGAGGGGTCAGGGGAGAAGGGACAGTGGTACAGGTTCGTAAGTTGAGAATATGAATCATGCTGCCAGACCAAATCCAAATAACTGAGACAAACCCCGCAAGGCACAATACCCAACGACCCCCATAATACTAACCGACCCAACATCAACAACTCTCCACAGGTTCGATGACGTGGATGTGTCTGATTGTAGTTTTGAGCAGGAGGGACAGATGGCGAAGTTGTGTTTTGGGGGTGAGGGGTCTGATACTGATTCTACCCCTGATAAGAAGAACATGGGACGGAACCAGAAACGATGGTATAAACCATTCTCTCTTCAGCTATTCAAACCTTCAAATCTCTCCCTCTATATATTATGTGGTCGGACTCCGACTTTTCAAGTTTCTTTCCTCATATCACTTCCCCTATCATGACATCTAAACCACCTCTCTCCCTCCTCCAGGTGGAACGCGTACATCTTATTTTACGAGAGAGACCAGGGTGGGGGTGTAGGGGAATCTAACCCAGTCTACAATCCACCATCCTCCCTTGTCCGACAAGTTAGACAGGAAAACCTGGAGTTCCTACACCATGTATGTGCTGGCATTACATGTGCATTTTCTGTAGTCTTATCTTGAACCTTGATTTATTGACGATCTTATTGAGTTTTGGGCTATTTTAATTCCTTAAAATTTAACCCCCCTCCTCCTCTCAGAGATCTCTCTACTCGGTTGAATTCTCTCACTTTATCCGTCACCTCGTGTTACCCAACATGTCCCTTCTAAACAACACCCCTGACTGCGAACAGATAGCTCTGGAGTGCCTGGATGTTCTATCTACATACCTCTTCCAGGTAACTCACTTGTTTCTTTTTGTGTTTTAAGGTAAAGTTACAAGTTTCCTTGACTTTTTGGAGGAGTTTGGAGATTGCACCAGTTGGCAGTTTTGTGATATGAAGTATGAGTATGAGTATGACAACAACAAAAATCAAACACGATTAATTTACGGTCAAAATATGTCAATTAAATCAAAATTTAATCAACTCTATTCTGTCCGTTTGGGCACCAGTCTGAGGTCCTTGGTTACCAGGGTAACCATAGTTACCATGGTTACCATGGTTGGTTACCACGGTGGTGATGGAGTGTGGATATCTATTCGGAGTTGCAGAGGAACTGCTTGGCCATGTTGATGATCATGTTGATGATGTCCATCTGCCTCTCCTCAACCTGTGGAAGACAGGGGGTTAGAGGGATATAGGAGAGGTTTGGATAGAGGGGTTAGATATTAGGAGAGAGGGGTTAGGGCCTAGGGGCAGATATAAGGGAATGGGGGAGGCATATTATAGGTTATGATAGTGGTTTCTAGTGGTTTCTAGGGGTTGATGATGAGATGCTGATGACTACTCACCTCGACCTCAGAGTTACACAGGAACTGTTTCAGCATGTTGATGATCATGTTAATGATATCTCCCTGCCTCTCCTCAACCTGCAATATTAGCATGTTAGGGGGATGTTAGGAGGATGAGGATCGCATAATAATAATAATAATAATATAATAATAATAATAATAATATAATAATAAGTTATGACATCAATGTCATCTCATATATTTTCTCTACTTTCTCTACCCTATTCAACTTCATAATCTTCGAAATGGGATTGGGAATACAGCAATGAATTTCGTTCTCGCGATTGATGAAGATATAAACGGGGGATAGGAGTTAAAACTCGTTTGAGGATTAAAAAGTTATAACCTACCTCGACAGGGGTGGCGAGAGAGAGGGCCATACAGGCGGCAAAGATAACGGCGAAGTACTTCATTTTGTGTTGGGTTGTTGTTGTTGTGCTTTGTTAAATAAGACATAGCTTGAAATCTCGCCCAACCTCCCTTTTATACCCTACCGAGAGTGTGACAGGTGTTTTAGTTGTTTGAGTGGAACAATGAAATCTCACACGTGCTATTGGGATTTCGCACATATATGGAGTTGGATTCTGGAAATAACTAAACTGTTTCATTATTGATATGTTATCGGGAGAAATGGGGCGTTAAAAGCAACACCTTTTAGTGTTTTGTCGGGATGTTGCAAAATGATAGAAAGGGCGAATTTTCTGTTTAGTGAGACTTCTCAAACTATCATGAACAATTAAAATACTCAATTAAATGCTACCCAATCTACCAAATAAACAATGATCACTCCCCTAATGCGTACTATACCTCCTCTTCAGACTGGATTTCTCTGTAAGAAACAAGTCCGGGGAAGGATGGAAGAGTGGCAGGAAATTCTGTTATCTCTATTACGTCACAGTGACGTGTGTAGGAGGTGGTTCGCTGCTAACTATCTCTTCTGTAATCCTAACAGGTAATGCCATACACCATGCCGTATTGACTACGCTATTATTAATTTTATTTGGATCTTTAGTACAGACCTAACCACCTATCTTAACCACTCCCTCCAGATTCTAGAAGCTCATCTAACACACCCCAGGTTCTACCAATAATAACATATCCTTCCCCCTCTCCAGGTTCTATCAGTACCTTCTGGAGTGTCCTATAATGGAGGTCAGAGCATGTTTCAGTTCTACAATAGTGGCCCTAGCCAAACTATCTGCCCCTGACCCGCCCCTGTCTCTCTCCGAACTGAACGCATGGTCGTCTGAAGGGTAGGTTTTTAGAATAAAGAGGTGGAGAGTGGAGACTAGATGATCTGGTTTTAACGTCCCATCTCCGTGTTATCTACCATTATATTAGTTGAGAAACAAGTCCAGCTACTTTGTTCTTGGTAGGACCATGGTCAAACCCCCCCCAGACTCCCAGATTCTATCTAATATCAACAATCCCTACAGTTATGGTTACTCAGTGGATCTCGTAGGACCGCTCTCTCGTCACCTTATCAGTGGATGTTACTCTCTTCTTGTCAGTCTGGATAGCACAAACCGGAACATTCAGCAGGTACCTGTTTGTTTGTTTGTCTGTTGGTTTGCTTGTTTGTTGTTGGTTGTCTGTTTGTTTGTTTGTTTGTTTGTCTGTTTGTTTGTTGTCTGTTTGTTTGTTTTGTTGGTACTTTTTTGTCTGATGGTATCAATATCATGATAATCCCGGGAAGTGTCTGTTTTCAAAGTAAGGAATGTTTCTCTCTCTTAACAGTTGTTTAACGTGTTCCACTGTTACGTAAAGGGTGGTCTACCTGAGAGACAACTTCTACTAAATCTCCGGATCCATAACAAGCTGATTAACCTCATCTTGGAAGATGGTATGTTACTGCGTTAAGGTTCCTCTTAGAACCATACAATTACTTTTGGTTTGGAATTTATTTGTTTCATCTCTGTAACATAATAACTACCCTTCCTCTCTCCCACTACACCCCTCCCTCTGACACTCTCTCCATCTACAGGTTCCTTCATGAGAGGGCAGTTCAACGAACCAGCTCCCCTTCACACTATTGTATCAGTACTGATCTGTTCAACTGACCTAACTCCGATTAGACAGACCTGTACTGGTCTCACTGGGGATGCTGTTCCACAAATTCCGACCCTTCCAAACTCTTTCCCGGTATGTCTGTCTGTCTGTCTGTCTGCATGTCTATCTGTCTGTATACCTGTCTGTTCAAGGCTGATCAAAGGTCGAAACACGAAAATTGGGTTTATATAAAAGTAGAAGAAGAAATATCAAGATTCACAAGCATTGGTATAGAACATCTTGCCAAATACAAATCCTCTTTACTTTTGAATTCAAAACATCATTGTTCACTGTGTCCTCTTGGTGCAAGACCAACTCTCCCTCTTATTCAACAAATTTATTTTTCCTCAGATAATTCAACACACTATAGAATTGGAGACTCGGAACCTTCTGACTGCAGATAACTACTCCTATCTGCGGAAACTTCTCGAGGTAGTTAGGGGAGGGGAATATAAAGCGGAGTAGAATAAAGATGGGAGCGGAATAAAAAGCGGAGTAGAATAAAGAGGGGAGGGGAATAAAGAGGGGACAGACAAACAGGAGGGAGAGGGAAGGGTGGTAGTTAGGGAGAGGGAGGAAGGGGAGAGAGAGAGGGAGGGAGAGTGTGAGACAGAGGTGTAGGGGATGGTATTCACAACCCCAACTTACACCATTTTAGGTCGCCCCCCTCCCCCCTCAAACCACCAACCTACAAAAGTGACATGCCCATATGTTCACATTAACAGGTTTCCACAGTAATAATTCCTATATCATCCATGACCCCACTCACAGCGCTGGAGAGCGCCCCTGACCCTACTAACCTAGTTCCCAACATATCGGTATATCTCCACTCCATGTTGTATCTGCACTACATGTTACCTCACCATCTCCAGAAATATGGATCTTATCTTGGTTGCACTTCATAGTTGATCCTACCTCGTGAATTTCCCCCATATCATCTAAACATCCATCTAGATAGGGAACACAGAGAGAGGTGGTTAAACAGGTTTTATATAATCCATCATAGGGATAGCAGTTAGGTTTTAGTTAGATCTATTTAGTCTGTTTCTGGCGCTAGAATCCACCCGATACCTGTCAACTGAAAGACCCTAACTTCTGCTATGTTCATGGTCACAGAACAGTACGTGTCACTATCTTGACCTCCTTCATCAATCAATAGGATCTCCTGGGTCGGTTCTACAGTATACGGGCATTGGATTTTGTAGGTCTGGGCCTGGAGGAATAGAAACTGTATGAGGTTATAATGCGGATGTTCTAGCCTGCATTTTCTCCGGGGTGGAGTCAGTGTGAGAGAGGGTCGAGATAAGAAACTGAATTTAGGAGCAAAAAAGACAATTATCCCTTGATAGTTGTTACCCTTTCATTGACAGTACGAACGTTGACACTGTCTATTACACCACAAGTTGTGTTGCTTCTAGTTCCAACAAGAATAATCTGAGTCCCTATCAGTCGTCCTATGACATTAATTAACAGCCTGCGGGGTATGGTTTTATTATAGAATTAGATGAGCAAATGTATTTAGAAAGTGTTGCAGTCGGATCTCGGTAAATCGATTGCCAGATATATCGGTATCAAATACCGTTAATTTTCTATATCGGGGCAGCTTATCCTCTCGGTAAATCGAGGCCCATTAAATTGGAGTCCGACCGTAATTACTTAGTTTAGAGATATTTACCTGTTAACGACTTCGACATATCCAACGTTAGCTTCATTAGTTAACCCCAAACGAAGCCATTCAGTTCCTGCACAAGGTCTGGCAGAATGATAGAAGGTCCCGATGTTCCCATCGTATCCGTGTTCTGGAAGGAAACTGCCATGGATGTCCTTGGACCGGGCAGTAGCACTGGAAATTGTTACCTGGGTGAATTGTCCAGCGGCTTGTGTTTTAAAAAGTAGTAGGACGAAGATCAATAACATACTAAATTAGGATTAATTAATTAGGATTAATTAGGATGCACTGATGATTAGTTAAATAATTAAAGAGACGCCAATGAGAGCCCTGCAGACTCGAAGAGTGCACTAAAATTGAAAATAGGGAAGACAGTTCATGATATGTCAGCCACGGATTCTTGTCAACGTGAATTCACTGACAAACATTTACCAATCAATTGCTTCTTCTTCGAAGTTCGAGTATTTTCTAATCCGCGATTGATGTCCTTAATCGAGGATAATATAAATAATCTCGGAGTGACTTTATCTATCGAACAGAGCGCGAGCTTTGCGAGGGTTAGAACAAAAAATAAAGGTGCGTGAGTCACAAGGCTTGACGGATCTGCGTTTGTTTATATCGGCCGGAGAGGATGTGGCTCAACTTGGATAGGACAAGGGCGTTAACTTAAAATAAAGCCAGAGCGTGGGAAGTGAGGATTGTAGAGATACTTTTAGAGAGGATTGAGCTTAGAGAGGTAGAATTTACCTATGGTATAGAGAGACAGAGCGAGAGAGAGAGATTGGTGAAGCTTGGGGAAGATAGGGGAGCTAAATGGTATTCATTGAGTTACACGCAGACAGAATGCCTTACGTCAAACAGAATGCTGTACGTCAAACAGACTAATTGAAAATCAATCCCCTTATTAATCTCCCAACAATCCTCATCTCATTTCCCCGATTCCTCACCGACACGTTACTGACCGAACAACAACTACCCCCTCTCCCCAACAGGACCCAGAGACAGTAGAAAAGGAGGAAGTCCTGCTGCTAGTCCGACATATCTGTTGGGAGAATGCTCGTGCCACTAAAATGGTGCTATTGGAGCTACTTTATCATATTGGAACTGTTCACTCTGTGGATATGAAGAGCTACCTCTTCTTGTTACTTCATGTTTCACTCTTACCTGATTCATGGCAGAAGAAACGGTGAGTATAGTTGAACACAGGAATTTATCAATACGTACAGACATGCTGTGAAGGAGTGTATTTACTATCAAACCTCGATTTACCGGACCTTGATACGGTACACGGTAAATTGAGATCCGGTAAATCGAGGTTTGACTGTTATAGTAGTTTGTGAGGTCCACTACGAACCGTAAAATCCCCCGGTATTGCCAACTGCTAACCCCCTCCATCGCTTTTTTTATAGTCTCTACCAAGTAATAACCCCCATCATCCCTATTTCTAGTCTCTACCTGGTGCTGATTGGTGGACCAGACACTGACACCCTTCTGTCTCTATCAAGTGCTATAACTCCATCCTCCCTCTCTAGTCTCTACCTAGTAATAACCCCCACCATCCCTTTCTAGTCTCTACCAAGTGCTAACCCCCACCATCCCTTTCGAGTCTCTACCTGGTAATAACCCCCACCATCCCTTTCTAGTCTCTATCAAGTGCTAACCCCATCTTCCCATTCTAGTCTCTATCTGGTGCTGATAGGTGGACCAGACACTGATACCCTACTAGACATTGTACACCGGAGCAGGTCACATCACCAAAAGAGGGCCTATCAGTGTCTCAAATGTCTATACAACCTGCTGAACACATCTCACACTGCTAGAGAGGTCTTCTTCGCAGATGTAGACAACAAGAATAGGTAAGGGGTCATGACCTTGTTTGTTATGTTCTAACCCTCCTTCTACATTTGTAAAGGGGTTTCGAGAGCGGGGCGCTCGAAACATATTCTAACTAGGCAAGACGTTGTTGTAATGGTTGTGAGAAACGTGTTGTTGTGTATTCGTCTAGTCTTAGAGATGACATTACATATTTTCGAGTGTTCAACTTGTAGTTTGAAGTTTAACAATAGCTTCCTCTCCTATAGATGGGGTAACGCTGTTGAGTGGCTAGGTGAGCAACTCTCCCTGCGACCTGGCTATTGGATAACCAGCAATGAGAATACTAACGATTTCTATCTGGAGAGGAGTTACTCAGCTGTACTGCTACATGAGAAGGTAGAGATCACATTGCAGTTACTCTGTAAATCAATCATCCTCGACCGATAAAAAACTGTATTTAGTTTTTTATTGCCTCTTATTCCTACCACATCTATCTTCAACCCCTTTGTTAGATTTACCAACTAAACAAGTACAACCAATTAACCCCTCTATTACATTTCAGGCCTCAGCCCTCATATCAAGTGACGATGAAGCTGACCAGATATCAGACTCTGGAGGAGACAACAACAGTGGTTACCAAGGAGACAACAGTGGTTACCATGGTGACAACAACAGCGGTTACCAGGCCGATGAGAGTCTAGTTGAACCGGAGAGTCCTGATACTGTGAGGCTCCCTCCTCAACAAGACCTGATTGGAGATGGAGAGAAGGAGGGGTGTGAGATGAGTCTAGTTGAGGTCAAGGGAGGAGGGGATACAGAGTGAACACGTTGGGGACATGGACTAGCATTGTTTTGTTGAGGAGACTATAACAGAGTGTCAGGACTAAACTATATATTTGTAGGCGCTATGGGAACGTGTTAGAATTTGATTTTGCTTGTTTTTTTTGAAGAAAATTAGTATTACACAGAGAGATTCCTTGTGGAAATGATAGATGCTGTTTCCAGGTTTTTACTTTTTAGTAAACATTCCTTTTTCCAGTAATTTTTCAAAACTTAGCCCTCTAATTTATGTTTAGAGAATGTCACTTTTTCATAAATTGTTTTGAGCAATTTGAAGCGAGTTATTCTCTCAAAGTTTCGTTACCAGAAACAGAGAATGGGAGATTGAACGATTGTAGAGAGAGCGTGATGGAGAGAGTGTGACTGATCTGTCAGAGTGATACTGAATGTGCGAGATTATGCAAAGATCTGATTCAGACATATTGTGTGAATTGTGTGTGATAGCTGAATGTAAAATGTGTGATTGCCAGAATGTGATAAAATCCATAGCTCAAACCTCCCTAGTCCTTGATCAATTCCTGTATGGTTCAGATCAGAATGCTGGAGCTATGTATTGTAGAGAGAGAGAGATAGCAGATGCGGCGTGTGTGTACAAAATGTAAATTATGTTTTCAATTTTTAAAACTCCCCCTAACTGTTTCGCTGTCAGAGAATCGGCCTGGCAGCTGTTTCGTATATATTGAGGTTCTTGATATCGTATTGTCATGTTCAGTGCTCAGGCCTCAGAGTTGTATTTGTGCTGTCTTTCATTCAGAAAGCATAAACAATCCGACTGTGTTCATAGTCCCAACAACTCTGAGTTTCAGAATACTGCCTGGCAATATCGAGACTAATTCATATACGATATCTCCCACGACCCACATTGTTTCTTACTCAGTTAAAAAGTGAGCTGCTACACAATTGAGCGTTCAACACTGAACTGCACTGTCTGGACCCACTGCCCTGATATCAAAACGGGGTGATGGGTGCCGCCAGATAGCAGTTGAGTGAGCTTTAATTTTAAATACGCGTGTTTATGTTTTTGTTTTTCAAAATGTTTTCCCACGCTGTGATGCGTGATGTGTTATATATATTTGATAGAAAAAACTCTTCCACAACACTGTTTTCAACACACCCAAATCTTAGCTGTCGTTGATTTGTTAATAATGGAAATGGAACCGTAGCTCTACCTGACACTCATGTCTCTCTATCCTCTCTCATGTTTGAATCTTCGGTTCCATTTGGTGACCTGGTTCGGTGGAAATAGGGGACTCACTGTCAGACGTAGACCCCGATTTGATTCTCATCTTGACAGTGCACTCAGATAGGGTCTGCGGCGCCAGACAGGGCAATCACGAGTCGGTGTGATGAAATAGAGGCCCCTGGAAAGGAGCATACCCTACGAGGTTGGAGAGGGTTGTCTTGCTCGACCCTCTCTCCCTGGGGGTTTGAACAAGGCAAGGGATCCTGCACGGTAAAAGGATGTGGTTTTATTGGAAATGAAATAAATAATTGAATTTTCACAACATTGAAATAATGAATATATTCTGGTACAGTCTCAAGTCCCCTGAACTGACTAGTTCAACTTGGTGTATACCTACATCGCCCGTCTGGTCGCAATTTGGCTACACTATCCAAGCTGAGGGGGTACTGTTCCATTGTAGAGATCGGGAAACTCGACTTGAGTACCTCAGCACCTCAATACTTTGCTTATTGTAATAAGTCTCTTTGCATAGATATTTCTCGTGTCACAGGGTGGAGTTAGCGATTACTTCAGCACCTGGATACGTCTGTCAGAGCATTGGCCTGACCCGATTCTCGCTTCTCTCGGAGCGCGCGAGAACTGTGGTCAGAGCATTGGCCTGACAGGGATACGTTGTCTCTCTCACAGTGTGGTTTCAGTTTTGCATCTGTTCATGGTAAGGAACACAGTGACCCCATCACATTCACACTCTGCCCTAATCCTATACCTATCCAGGAACCCCTCTCTAAGGTGCAGCAGACTCCCACTTCCCATTATCACAACCCCAACGTCCCCTCCACCAACCCTCTCCAAAATATGGAGCTTCCGGGTAACCCCCACCGTGATTATAGAGAGGGGTTTGGAGGACTCAAAAACAACATCATCCAGCTCGTCTAGACTCCACTCATATACATCTCTCGTTCTCTTACACACGTTAACCACTATTGAGTTGTAGATGACAGGGAGACCAACCTTAGTAGCTAACATGTTGCTGACTTTATCAGCTAGCTGGTGTAGCTCGGGGTAGGAGACGAGTGGCAGAGTCTTGAATAAGACCTCGTTGATCAGACAGTCTCGAGGTCCAATCCAAGCTGTTTGGGTGAGTTTCCTGACAAGAGAAGCAGTGGGACCGGGTGTTTTATAGTGACGTGCTAGTCGCTTATCTGAATCAATATTCTCTAGAATCAGGCGGAGAATGGTCTGGCAAGATTGGTCGTTGATACACCTGCTGATGAAAAACACCTTGCTCCGCCTGATTTTAGTTGTGCTGGTTCGGTATATCACGGTGGGCCGATAACGGCGAGATGAAATCAGGGACGTTCTGTGGGATGACCGGTAGGTGGGGAGACCGTGCCGTCGTCTCCTAGATCGGGGGTGAAGTCGGTGGCGGCGTCGCGGGTGGGATGCAGAACCGTGCTCGTCGTACCTGAAAGTGGTTCATCAGATGGGTTTGAGACATAAAATACGTTACAAACACTCAAAAACTAGATCAGTTGAACCTGTTAAACTGCACTGTAAGTGTAAGAATGCACAACTGAAAACTATCTCCCTACCTGTCGCTAATCATGGCGTTCATGTATTTCATCATAGAGTTGTAATCAGAGTTGTCTAATAACCTCACCATCGCCTCACCAGCAGCCTCACTATCTTCGTCATCTTCTTCTTCTGCTACAATACCTCCTGTCTGATCACCTGTGGAGGGGGGGGTTGAAGGTCTTAGGATACTTGTTATGATTGAGTGAAGTGGTCTGGTGACCAATGTTCAGTTCTTAAACTCAATTCTAATCTCCACAAACCTTCAACTGTAGTGGTGAGCTTGAAAGACAGAACCACAGGTGATGTCACATTACCAGCGGGTAGATGAAGTAGGAACGAACTCCCCTGGAATAAACTCACCTCCTCTACCCGATCGTTTATCTGCACACTTTGGGTCTCATTATTTGAAACAGCACGTGCAGTGATGGCTGTTGTGGTTGGACTGTTTTCGTCAATAATCGGTTCTAATTTCAATCCCAACACCACATCTTCCTCTTGGCGATCAATGTCATTGACTGAGAGATTCCTAATCAGTTCTGCAGATAGACAGTCGATTGGGGAGAGGGATTCTCGTCGGAAGATCCCTGTTGGTGGTGCGGAAAGTGAGATCCGAGGAGATCGGTGTTTCTTGGGGCTTTGTCCTCGGTCTGATTTAGGGCTGGTAATACCAAGTGAGGTGGTCGCTGGAGCTGCTCCCTGTGTTGTTTCATCATCAGCACTCTTGCTTCTAATCGAGGCTGTTGGAGATCTAAACACCTCTTCATCTTCCACGCTCTTACTCCTTGGAGAGCGGGGAGAGGAGCGGTTACTCCTTGGAGATCGGGGAGATCGAGGTGAGGAGCGGTTACTTCTAGACCTGTGCTTGCTTCTAGGTGATCTAGAGGGGGACCTAGAGGTAGGTGATGTTCTAACAGGAGAAACAGGTGTGGAACGAGCTAGTGGTGGTGGTGGTTCTGATGTCATTGGAGCATCAGGATTATCAGCAGGTCTCCATCTAGCTGGTGAATCAGGAACATCATCTGATGAGTGATGTGCAGCATCATTATCCAGACTAGACATTTGGAGAAGGGTGGGGCCTCCCTTCTTATGATTCACACTCACATACTCCACTCTACTACCGTGCTCAGATAACTCTAGGTCGGAGGATGCCTGACTGAGCATGATGATATCCTTGGTGTCTTCTGGGAACGCCTCCCGTGGCTCTGCTAGATCGTGGTTCTTACGGCAGTTGAAGTGAAGCATACCAAGGTTTTCTGACATGAATTCTACAAACTGCTTCTTTTCTACTTGACGTCCCATGATATTCATATGCAGCTGCTGGCTAGAGGGTAAAGTGTTATTGATTGTTAAAATTTAAGTTATCGGGTCAAAACAATTTTCTCTTAGTACAACTACAAGTATGAGCGAGAAAGAAAGAAAATCGGAGTCACCTGATTCATATTTGGGGTCAAACCTGTCAGGCCAATGCTCTGACCACAGTTCTCGCGCGCTCCGCGAGAATAGGGTCAGGCCAATGCTCTGACAGGGTCAAACTGAATATATCAGATGAGTTAGTGACAGCTGCAACTAGACATTAAGAAAAAATTAGATCTATTCAAATCAAAACTAGATATCGTTCTAAGAAAACACATTCCTATGGTACTAGTTAAAGCTGGGGAACATCCCCCAGTAGCATCTTTAGGAGAAATGATATGTGTGCTGCGGTAGAGCTACCAAATATAGCGCCACACCCATGTTTTCCCTATTATATCTGCAGCTGTCTGCAAGCACCACAACTCTCTCTCTAATTCTCTCTAATTCTCTCTAATTCTCTCTCTCTCTCTAATATCTATCTCTCTCCCTATCTGTCTCTCCCAAGGCGTGCTTGTGTGTACAACACACATCAATTCAGTAGCATTAAGTGCTTAAGTACAGACTCACTCTGCAATGTCTATTTTCTCTCTCTTTCTAAACCTCACTCTCTCCCTCTCCATCTTTCTTGGAAAATCAGCTTTAAAATACCCGCAGAGTACAAATTTAGACGACTTCAAAATTCAAAATTTTCTCTCCGACTCAACTTTAAAGTTCATAATAACAACGAAGAATAAATACAATATACAACAGCCCCCTCTCTCGCTTCTTTACCTTACTCCCTCTGCTCTCCCGACTTGTACTATGTGTACGGGGGTTTGCATACAAGGTATTCATAAAGCACTCACTATTATATTCGGTGAAAATATTGCCGACAGAAAGCTAGTAGGCATTTTCAATGAAACTGCAGTGACTTCTAAACTTCATTTTTACCCCACAACAAAATCTCATCCATCAGAGTCCAGCGAATCCAGGCGTTAAAATTAGAATGAAAAGTGACAATTATACAACTTGCATCTCACTGCTAAGCAGCTCTTGAGACTCGGTATTTCAAGAGAGAGAGACACACATGTCGTGTAAACCACAACTGAGATTGGCAACATATATTATACTCATGATGCATTGCCTGAGAGAATGCAGCTCATGATCGAAGGGAGATCTGCTGTGTGGGGAAATTAGGTAAAGATAGAAAAGACAGATAAAGCAGATCGATTAGCAATCTTCTGGCACACGATCATCATTGTACTGGCAAAGTAGAGGGGATAGAGAGAGAGAGAGAGAGAGAGAGAGAGAGAGAGAGAGAGA
>AVPN01001599.1:7197-20645 GCA_000695325.1 Pleurobrachia bachei | reverse complement strand
AGAGAGAGAGAGAGAGAGAGAGAGAGAGAGAGGGAGAGAGGGAGAGAGAATGTTTGAGACAGAGAGAGAAAGCAAATAACAACAGCTGATACAATATGACTATTCCGCATCTTGTGAAGTTGGTGCTTGTATCTGGTCGCCTCTCTATTGTTATGACACTAATGGCTATCAGAGAGAGAGAGAGAGAGAGAGAGAGAGAGAGAGGGAAAGAGCGGAAGAGAGAGAGAAAGAGAGAGGGAGAGAGAGAGAGAGTGATATATAAGAACTATGGATATACCTACAAAACTGCGAATATAATATATATATTATATATACTTCAAAATTAGCTTTATGACTAAATAGTGCTCAATCTATTGACAATAGAGAGCTTTCGTATATATTATATATATATATATATATGAACATCTACGCAATGAGTGGTGAAGAAAATAAGAAGCAATATTGCTCTTATTGTTTTGTGGCCATGAGTCAACATTTTGGTTCAATAATAAGCCGATTAAAACGAACTTAACCAACAGCATCTCCAATAAACACTGTGATATAGCACAACAATTCTGTAGTTCTTATGCCGAATTTTGTACTTTGGGTACGAATGCACGAGTGAACGATGTATCTCCCACCCCATATATTCCCATCCCAACCCATATCCAAACTAAATAGAACTCACGATGAAAAATGTCCCTTCTGTGAAAGCCAGGATTCTCCTGTCAATAAAGCTGACCTTCTTCCAGAACCTGTTCTTCTTTTGTTTTTGCCTGGAGAGAGAGATACCGATACCATCATATATCCATGTGCCACGGGCGTGAACCTCCAGCACATGAGTAGCAAAAATACAGTTGCGTTGCGATCGTATCAAATCTAGCTAATTCAGAAGACATTCGTTTAGCAGGAGGTTCTCTGACCACATTCAGGCACTAATCGGCAGATGAAGACATAAAGCAAACAGTAGTTAGCAGATCTATACATTTAGCCAGCAGTATAGTAGGAGCGTGCTTTAGCTTGGTTTACGCTGCAAACGGAGTTATACGCACACGACAGATCAGAGAAAGCACACTAAAATGTTCATATTCTTACAGAGCAACAAACATACCCAGCAACTTTTTTGTAATTTGGTCCCTTACCTGAGTTCCTCTACCATCCGTGCCCACTTCTCCTCAGCCGACACCCCTCCTCCTTCTGGTGCTGGAACCCCACACTGTTCCTCCTGCACGGCCTTGGAAATTAACCGTGCAAACCGCGGCATCTTTGGTTGCTTTTTCTCGTTACGACTCTCCAATTCGGGGGAAGAAACCACAAAACCGGGGGTCAAGCTACACTGACCAGTGTTAAACTTTGGAGATGGATATTGTGGACACTGTTGCTCAGTATTATACTTTGGAGCTGCTGCAGGGTACTGTGGAGGGGGATCTGGTTGGATGTCTGGAGTCTTGGAGGAAATTACAATTCCCTGCTGCTCCTTTCCTGACCCAATCCGAACACTCTGATCAGTGGTTGTGCTTGCCGATTGTGATCGCTTTGCTGCACGTGCAAAAGCCCCTCGTTTCAGATAACGTTTCTTCTGTTGTGAGCTATCTCCCAGGGGAACCCCATCCAATGATTCATGGGACATACAACACACGTGACTGCCATACTCCAGATCCCCTTGGGCCTGGTTGCTGTATGTCGTGTAGGAGCTGTTATAGGGTCTAGGATGATCAGATGCAGATAGGTTGGTGATTTGCTGAGAGCTGCTGCAGTAGGGCCTACAAGGATCAGATGTTTGGTGGTTTTGAAACACCCTGCTGGTGGTATCAGGTTCAGGGGAGGACATCATGTGACCTGCGTATGAGGACGCCTCAGAGCTGGGAGATCTCTCCTCTTCAGGGCTGGTGTAGGGTGGTCCCCTAGTGGATCTGACTGAACCTCGGTAGGTACTCCCAGTCCCAGGGTGACATGATTCACCACTCCCTCCTCTTCCAGGGTGATATGATTCACCTTGGTATCTCTCCTCCTCATCATCCTCTACATTGTGGATGGGAGGAGGGTTTCTCCAATGGTGCGGTTCCGTCATACCACTGCTGCCATTATAGAAACTAAACTTGGAACTGTGTTTATAAATAACCCGTTTACTCATTTTTTCCAGCCGGAAAGAGAAAACTAAACTTCCTCATTAACTATAAAATAAAAATATATGTCTTCAAAGCAAATTCTAAAAGCAAAACGATATCTAAACGAAAAACACACAAACCACTAATTGTGGAGCTGCCATTATCCCCCTCTATGTGTGCGTGTTGTACACATGATAGCTGTCCCCTCTCCAAGTGAGAGTTGATGCGGTGAGAGATCAAGAACGGGATTTCAGGACAGGAAGAAGCAATCATTTGTACACAATCTATGAGCTATATACACATTTGTCATATGTTCTCCTCTTCTCTCCCTCACTCTCTTTATCACATATGATGGAGGAGAACTCGACAAAGAAAGAGAGGAGGGTGATTCTCTCTCTGAGTCATTGGGCCCACGATTAGCATAACACATACACAAGCTTATATAAAGGTGCAGAATCCTAGAGAGCCGTCAAACAACGTATAATACTGGATGTCCCTAAAGATGCATCTAGATACAAGTATACAAAAAGAGGAGGAAAGAGAGTGAGGGAGGAAGAGTGAGATAGGATGAGGGAGAGGGAGAGCAGCTGTACTATTAAACAAATGGGTCATACAGAGACAAAACAGCACGTTATAGGTTCGTTTTGTAACTATCGTTGGAGATTCAAGCGAGAGCCTAAAATATATGATAACTTTGGTTTGGACTCGTTGAGCAATCTCAAGCTTGACTGTTCTCAGGAGCATACGGCTGGATCTAATCACTGGGGCATTGACAACTGTGTCAGTAAACTGATTGTATCCCAATTCCCCCTCCTTGCTAATTAATTGTAGAAAGAGACATGCTATACAGGGAAAACGCCAAACGGACTGAAAGATCATGATTTACAAGAACAATGAACTACAAAAATATGAGATGTTTAGATTTAGTGCAGTTCAAACTGTATATAATAATGTACTCGGATTCTGATTTACCGGGACATGCTTTGGGGAAAAGGGTTTCGCCCGGTAATGCGGTATAGTACCCGGTTTCATTTACACCGATTTACCGATTACCATTGACATCGATATACCGGGTATGACACGGTCAAACACTGTTCATCCTCCCGGTAAATCGGGCTCCAACAACCTCAGAAGAGGAAGGAAGAAATTAACCCTCAACATGGAAGAGATGCATAATATATGCATTGTATATCTTCTCTTGAAAATAAAATTAGATATGAACAATTCAAATATTTTCCTGGTCAACATTGAAGAGATATAACATTTTCTCCTGGCTAGGACCTCGTAATGAAGTTTGTAATACAGCTGAACATAGCTTAGTCGCGATCTCTATAGAAGCTAATATACAAACATGTGAGTGTTGTCTTCGAATCGTAATATACTGTGATAATTGTAATATTAAGAAACTCTTGTCTCGATGAGAACTGATCTAAGTCCTAAGAACTTTCTTTCTATCTTTCTATATTTATATCAGTATCTTTTCTTATTTCACTTTCCATGGACGTTGCTAAAACTGGATGATACAATGATACATCAATAAATTTTCCCCATGAATATGAAATAGGCAATGCCCTGAAATTTACAAAATTTTGACAGATCTATAACATGTTGGTATATTTTAGTCCCCCACTTCAGTGAAAAATGAAAAAGAAAAAAGCAAACAGCGGCCCGGCTCTCTTACCCAAAAAAACAGTATCAACTAGATCAGCGCTTACCCCATCATCATACTCTTCCTTGTGTTCCTTTCCGTTCCTTTTTTGACTTGGGCGTTTCGTATTCTTTCGTACGAACTGCGTCGGGGTGTACAGATCTTCATTTGAAGGACAGAAAATATTGAACAAAACAGATCGGTAAAATAAATACATGAACTGGTAAAAGAACTGTCAAGATTCAGCAAGTTCAGGAAGGATAGTCTCAAGCTGGCGCTGTCAGACAAATGGGAAACAAAAATGAAGATTAGAACAGGTTAACTACAAAAGAAAGAAACGTAATCACTCACCCTTCTGACACTAATTTCCACTCCGGTAATATACTTTTTCTTCTCTGCCTTCTCTCACACCCCTGGTTACCATGGTTACTATCCTGGTTACCATGGTTACTATCCTGGTTACCATCATTGTTACCATGGTTACCATCTGGAACAGCTAAAACTGCCAAGTTCTGACTAGGCGCTGTTAGTATTTCCTCATCTCCCATATCAACAATAAGGTGTCCAAGATCTATACCCGTCCTTCTCTCTAAAACCCCATCCTCAGAAATAGGAGATGGGGCTCCAATACTACTTGTATCGCTATCTTCTGAGATCTGCCGCAGTGGCCTGATCATACCCTCTGTACGGATCCTCAAGCTGAGGTTGCTGGTCATAGATTCAAGGATGGAGGGAGATCTCTCGTACCGGCCTTCTTGTTCGTCTTTATAGAGATTATCATCATGGTCCTCGGTGTGCGCCATGTGTTACAACACGTTCTGTAGTATGCAGATGATGGAAATATCAAGGAACTGGGTATGAACATTGAACAAGCGATATACAATACGATGTAATAGGTGGGTTAAATCATAAAGATCGAGGCAAGTGAACCTAATTCAAACTAATCAAGTTCAAAAAGGCGTTCACGATCAGATATCAGATCAGTGATTATTTGAAAACCAAAAAGCAGGGAAAACAAAGTTAAGAATGCTCTCTTTGACCAGATTATAAAGTATCAAAGAGATGCAAAGGATTCAAAGATTTATTCCTGTCGTAATTGATCTATATTGTTGTCCAATTATAGAGCTAGAGAATATACTCAATATATTGTTGAGGGTCTAAGCAAACCAATAGAAACTATGGGACTCTTTGTCTCCTCGGAGAGTCATTCGGTAAATGAGAGCAATTTGAAAGTTTTTGTCAACCAATTACATACTTTTATACGACTCAAAATTGAAGCATCACCTCTAATCTTATCGCCATACATTTTCAAAAATTTCTGACATTGCGACAATGGATACAGATGTTCTAAATCTTTTGTTCCAATACTAATTTGAAAGACCGACCGACGCCCAAAATTAAAATCATACGACCATGAAATATGAAAAAAATCACTATTCATGTTCAAATGTGTGCTGCAACTGTAATAATTGTTGAACGTCTCACATTTAACTTCACTTAAATCACCTATATGCTATAAACTTAACTGTACACAATTTAGTTAACTAAGTTTATAAATTACCTGATCAAATGTCAGTTGGCGTCTCAGGGTCAAACTTTTTATCTTGTTCGGATCATATATCTCTCTGGGCTCAAAAGCGTAACTGTTGAACCCGTTATACCCCTGATAGTACATTGAACGACTTCGGGTCAATGACATCTTGATGTCAGGCTGTATATCAGCTGTATATGTAGTAGGTGGAGGGAGGGGTTATGATATATCTCAACTATAGAAATTGGAAGGAATATCTTGAAATTACGAATCTCAGAAAAATTGAAAGGAACAACGGTGGCACTTCATATATGTTTGACGTATTGTACTGAAGTACACGTGTACTGTAATATATTACCAAGTGGAGTTACATGTATAATATACTAGTCAGGGTTAGGCGTTGAACAATCAGAAATAATACAGGGTGGGTGGAGCGGCCCTCTTTGAACCTAGGAGTCCTGAATTGTACAGCTGAAGTAAAAAGCAAACAGCGGCCCGGCTCTCTTACCCAAAAAAACAGTATCAACTAGATCAGCGCTTACCCCATCATCATACTCTTCCTTGTGTTCCTTTCCGTTCCTTTTGAGCCACCGGACTTGGGCGTTTCGTATTCTCTCGTACGAACTGCGTCGGGGTGTACAGATCTTCATATGAAAGACAGAAAATATTGAACAAAACAGATCGGTAAAAGAACTGTCAAGATTCAGCAAGTTCAGGAATGTATAGTCTCTAGCTGGCGCTGTCAGACAGATGGAAAACAAAAATGAAGATTAGAACAGGTTAACTACAAAAGAAAGAAACGTAATCACTCACCCTTCTGACACTAATTTCCACTCCGGTAATATACTTTTTCTTCTTCTCTCACACCCCTGGTTACCATGGTTACTATCCTGGTTACCATCATGGTTACCATGGTTACCATCCGGAACTGCTAAAACTACCAAGTTCTGACCAGGCGCTGTCTGTATTTCCTCATCAACCATAAGATGTCCAAGGTCTATCCCCGTTCTTCTCTCTAACACCCCATCTTCAGATAAGATAGGTGAAGGGGCCCCAATACTACTGGTATCACTATCTTCTGAGATCTGCCGCAGTGGCCTGATCATTCCCTCGGTACGGATCCTCAAACTGAGATTGCTCGTCATGGATTCAAGAATGGAGGGTGATCTCTCGTACCGGGCACCCTCTTTATAGACATTATCATCATGGTCCTCGGTGGGCACCATATTTTGTACGTAACAGTAACAATCTACATGTGCAGGTTGAGAAATCAATTGGAACTGGGTATGAACATTGAACAACCGAAATGATACAATGAATAAGTGGGTTAAGTCATGAAGATCAAAAGTATTTTGTTGACAAAAGGTAAACGATCAGATATCAGATTAATTATTTGAAAACCAAAAAGCAGGGAAAACAAAGTTAGGAATGCCCTCTTTGACCGGATTACAAAGTATCAAAGAGATTCATAGGGATTCAAAGATTCCTGTCATAATTGATCTCTATTGTTGACCAATTATAATAGAACTAGAGAATATACTCTAGAAGGGTCTAAGCAAACCAATAGAAACAGATTGGACTTTGTGTCTCCTAGGAGAGTCTAAATCATTCGGTAAATGAGAGCAATTTGAAAGTTTTTGTCAACCAATTACATACTTTTATACGACTCAAAATTGAAGCATCACCTCTTATCTTATCCCCATACATTTTCAAAAATTTCTGACATTGCGATAATGGATGTTCTAAATCTTTTGTTCCAATACTAATTTGAAAGACCGAGCGACGCCCAAAATCAAAATCATACGACCATGAATTATGAATAAATTCACTATTCAGGTTTAAATGTGTGCTGTAATTATTGGTGCAGTACGCTTCTCAAACCTAACTTCACTTATCACCTATAAACTGTACACAATTTAATCAATTACATATACAGTCATGTCACATGACCCGCTAATTATTGGTAATCACAGATCAAGACGAAATGTGAGCTATAGTGATCCAGGCACAAGGACCTTGTAGCTCAATATCGCATCGCTAATTAGGTCTATAGTTTTCTTAATCAGCTCTTGTTGAAGGCCTCATGGTTCTACATATTGAATCAATTACATTGACAATTACATTGACAATTACCTGATCAAAAGTCAGCTGTCGTCGCAGGGTCAAACTTTTTATCTTATTAGGATCATATATCTCTCTGGGCTCAAAAGCGTAACTGTTGAACCCGTTATACCCCTGATAGTACATTGAACGACTTCGGGTCAATGCCATCTTGAGGTCAGGCTGTATATCAGCTGTATATGTAGTAGGTGGAGGGGTTATGATATATCTCAACTATAGAAATTGGAAGGAATATCTTGAAATTACGAATCTCAGAAGAATTGAAAGGAACAACGGTGGCACTTCATATATGTTTGACGTATTATACTGAAGTACACGTGTACTGTAATATATTACCAAGTGGAGTTACATGTATAATATACTAGTCAGGGTTAGGCGTTGAACAATCAGAAATAATACAGGGTGGGTGGAGCGGCCCTCTTTGAACCTAGGAGTCCTGAATTGTACAGCTGAAGTTTTCAGCCCAGACTTTCAAATTAAGACGAAAAGAAACAGACAGACAGCTGCTAACAGACAGACAAAGATTTATTTTTCATCAAGCTTCAGTGGTAGCGATATATTTGCAGTACGGAGGTAAGAGACACGATCTGCTATGCCGTCTCCTGTTGACGGCCATGATCTACACCGAGCTCAGAGAGCTCAGAGACTCCCCTCTATCTCTCTGTCAGAGATGTAGAGGGGAGTAAAAAATTAGGTAGATGTCAGCTTCTTCAGTGTGGCTTGCAATTCAATCCTAGTACTCTCTGCAGTAATGTTTTTACTGAAAAAAGGCATGGTTCAAATAAACGGATATAACTATACTACCAGAAATTGCGCTGACCCATCATGCACTTGGCTCAGATAAGCGAAGCTAGGAGAGGGGTCAGGCTGAGAGGATTGACACGATTGCTCCAGTTTCCTCGATCCCGAAAGTTTCTCAGATGCTGTGCAGTACATGTGTTGACTGAGAGACTGGGAGAGAAACTGCGAGAGATAGATAGAGAGACTGGTGGAAAGAGAGATCAGAGTGATAGAGAGATAGACATGGCATGTTAGTAATTGTTTATGGTTTTAAAATCTCCCAACACCGCATATGCACTATAACTGCACTTGCTATAGGACGATATTGCTACGGCTAGTTGGTCAAGCAATGGAATGCTCCAATAATTTCTAACCGACATTAATAAAAAGGGCCCGTCTTATAAGAAATCATTGTAAAATTTTGGGGCATGCTTAAAATCTTTAGGTAGCACTGCTTTTACCACCTGCAGTGTTATAATTTTCGTGTAGGACTGTAAGCAGTACTACAAGTTTTCAAGTAAGAACTGGTAGCAGTACTTATAACACCGCTCCGCTTAGAGTTAGAACTCCACTGTTTCTGTCACACTTCAAAACCGTTAGAAAGATAAGCGTGTACGAACTCTCTCCCTCTTTCTTTATGTCACACTCTCAAGCCATTGCAGCACCAAGATCAAGATAACAGTTACGAACTCCCGGCCCCACACTCTCGTTATCTCTCTCACTCTCACTAATCTCTCACTCTGTTTACCTATTTCTGGCATTGTCTTATCTTATACTGATATCTCTGCTTGCTACCTTTTCATGAATTCCTTCTATTGTTACGCCCTAAAGTGTCTCTCACTCTTGTTTTCAAAATTTCACAATGCAATTTTATTATGCCTATTTCCGTTGTACCTGGAATCAACAATAATGTTACAGATTCTTACACTTTTAGACCTCGCAGGCTCGGTCAAAAAGTAAAACTACATCACTCGCAGGCTCGTGAGGTAGTTACACTTAGTGGCACTCGCAGGCTCGTGCACTAAAGTACAAGAAGCTGCTTCGACCTGTGGTCTCGAATCATTATTGTTGCACTTATAACACTCGACCTTCGGTCTCGTGTTATAAGTTGCCAGGTAGAACTTATAGGCATAAGAAAATCTTACAATATAGATAAAAGAATCTACCTCGACCTGTCGGTCTCGGTTCATTATTGTTGTACTTAAAGCACTCGGCCTCCGGCCTCGTGCATTAAGTTGTAATAGACCATTTTAACCAGTAATCTAATCATACAATATATTTCAACGATAGGTACGATCAGGTAGGGGACATTTATAATCCAAAAGCACACCAATTTAAATATTTCCTCTATAATACCAATTACGACGCAAAATATCTCAACTTACAGTTTGAGTTGCACGTACACTACATTTTGCACGGTTTGCACTAAAATGTGAAGATTTCATTGTCACGAGGTTTGGTAGATGGCCAGCTGCCCCAACTAGGGTGCCACTGCTGCAGGTAACGACATCATCCCCTACCAAGTTTAGAATATCGCCATCCCGAGAACAGGTAACAGTCAGACCATTATTTTGGAAAACTCAGGACAGCCTGAATCTGTCAGGCCAATGCTCTGACAGGCCTGAATAGTGTAAAAATAAATTATATTCGGGGGTAGTTTTTTCATTCGATGGCCGTTTTTCGGCAAACGCAGAGGGGAAATGCAATGCTCTCTCTCCCTGTCTCTGTTTCTCTCTTTCTCTCTCTCCCACTTCCCAGGGAGAGAGAGGAGAGACAGATTGTTTTTACTGTTGATCAAGCAGCGATGTTAAGGCTGCAGAATATTTTCCTGTCTCTCTCTCCCCCCTCTCTTCCTCTCCCCCTCAGCCCTCTCTCTATCTTTCTATCTCTCTGCTACCCTGAATCACCCCATATATCTCTCTTTCTCTCTCTCTTTCTTGATGACGTGGATAAATCCACTCCACTATTTCCAGGTCACTGTTTCTCTCTCTCCCCTCTCTCTCTCCCCTCCCCTTTATAAGTGTGTTTCCTCTCTCTCTCTCCATAAAATATATTGTGTTTCTCTCCACTTCCCCCTTAAATTGCAATTTGTAATTGCATATTCCTAGTCTTGATTTATTTCTTCCGTTCTTGCCCTTTTCCTGTGTAACTTAGTGATTCAGTTAGTTGGATGTGTGGCTGGTGTGCTGCTCGATTGTGTGTGAAGCTCTGTGCTCCAAATAAGTTCCTATATTGCTATGTACCATACAGTGTAAATATGAGCCTCTAATGCAGAGCTAAGCAGTAAATGGAGTTTTTTTCAATTTGCCTTCCAGTTTTTAGTTGTTTAGATGAATTGTTTTTAATTGTTGTATCCTTGTGTTTATGCAATAAAGGTCTGTTTCTGTCGCTGGTCGCAGATATATGGCAGCTATGATACTTGACGCCACCATAATATGTGACAATTTAACCCAAACTTTATTTTCAACCTTAAAAATTTCGATCGATTCCCACTTTTTGGTAGATCTAAAATTTATTTTCGAAAATTTTCGACACTTTTCGAAATATTTCGACATTTTTCGAAATTGATGACGATTTGAAATTTTTCGAAATTATTGGTACATACATAACTCGAGATTTTTCAAAAGTTTTCGAATTTTTTCGAATTTTTCGAAACTTTTTCGAAATTAATACAGTCGGACCCCGATTTACCGGGCCCCGATTTACCGGAAACCCCGATTTACCGGGAGGGTCAACTTCCCCCGATATTGGAAATTAACGGTATTTAGCCCGATATACCGGGCACCCCGATTTACCGGGCAAAATCCTTTCCCCCGAGCATCCCGGTAAATCGGGGTCCGACTGTATAATTCGAAACTTTTCGAAATCAAAAGTTTTTTTTCTCGAAACTTTTCAAAAATGATGGAAATTCAAAACTTCCGAAATCATTGGTAAATCGAAATTTTCCTACGTTTTTCGCAACTTTTAAACCTAAAAATTTCGATTGATATCCTCGTTTTGGCGAATTGAACCCTCCCCCACCCCATTAATTAATTCTAGCGTATTAATCAATCAATCAATTGATAGAAGTAGCAAGATGTTAATATTACCCTTCCTCTGCCTTCTCTCTCTGGTTTTTGGGGATGGTGAAATCCTTGTTCTCGGTGGACAGGGATTGGCAGGATCAGCAACACTGAATGCCCTGCTAGAGGCCAAGTTTGAAGGTTAGTACACTTTAGTTTATGTTAAACATACATGATCCTACTGAGAACGATCTGGATCTTGAGCACGACATCAAAGGAGTGTTTAGCTATATGGGTTCGTGTATTACTGGCATCACCAGTATGAAGCGACTAGGGAAGTATAAGGAGGGCTCTCACTTCCGAGATCAGGTGCTATCCAGTAAGAAAGCTCTGCAGAACTCTGATAGACACAAACATGTCTACATTTCCCCTGACCGTTCTCCGGAGGAGAGAGAAGAGAGGAGGAAGCTGGTGGTGGCGTTGAAGGAGAGGAAGGTGGCGGAGCCGGGGAAGACCTTTGGGATTCCAGGCGGCAAGGTGGAGGAAGTGTGACTTGTGAGAGACAGTGTGGGACTGCAGTGTATGAGTTTGTGTGTTTATAAATTAAGTTAAGTTTTGGACTGGACTTTTGGGCATCAGAGCACCGGACATTTAATTTGGATTTAGAACATTGTATTGATTTTTAGAATTTAGTTATATTTGCAATGGTGAACCGCTCTGATTGCCGTGTAGTTTACTAGTTGTTAATTCTAGTTACCTATATATGTATATGGTATGAGCGTGTATACAAGTGCTGCTATACATCAGACATTCGTTATATACTTTTCATTGAAAGGTTCAACTTTATAGCAGTTGTAGTTCTGCACTGGTTCGGGATTTTCTTTCAGGACCCTGTAATACCCCGGATAGTAATCATCTCTTTCTCTATCTCTTCAGTTACCGCACTCAATGACAACAAAAACTACTTTGATTACCATGAGATGTTTGAGAGTAAAATCGAGAGTTTAGCCTGTCTCCGATCTGCAGGGCTTGCTGGATGCTTCGAGCTACAAAACTACATCAAAGGTACATTTCTAATTTGTCGCCTGATGAATGTTTTCTCGCCAGGGATTCCATGAACATATGTGTTGCGTCCAAAATATCACGGTAAACTCCCTAATTTTCTACTTGCAGGTGCCCCCAAGATCAGGGCTATAGTGGACTTCACCTCAAGTACCAAGGCCCTGATGGAAGAAGCTGTTGAGATCTTTGCGCCCCTGAATCCTGAGGTTTACCTGTTCGTCAGCGCCGCAGCTGTATATGATGTGGCAATGCCTGTCCCAGCGGTGAGTTGTTTTTGTGGGTAATAGACTTGACACTTCAATTATTTTAGTGACCAGGCTGGTTGATTCGTTCAGCTGTCCCATTTTCACGCTACATGTAAGACTCTCCGTCCTCCACTACCCTATTTCATTGCTGTTGATTATTTAAGAATTCCCCTCATTTTTAGCCTATTGAAGAGGAAGAAGTCCAGAGACCAGAGAGCGTTATAATGAGGGAAAGTTATAACGAGAAGAATATCTTTGGAAACAACATGTTGGGATCAGAAGAGGCTCTAAAAGAGAGTGGTCTTCCCTATGTTATTCTTCGATGTGCCGATATTGTCGGTCCTAGGGACACCACTTACAGGTGAGATACATCATGGAACCAGTCTGAAGTTCAGAGTCTGAACCACCATGTTTGGCGCCGGAGCCATGAGCTTGATTTTGAGAATGGTATATTGGCATTAACTATCCTATCGATGGTCCTCTAAACCCCTCTGTCTCTTTCAGATGGTGGCAGTATCAGGTGTGGTCGGAGCACTTTGATCTAATCGACACTGCATTTGTCGTTCCCAATATGCTGAAGAACATGCGGTTCAGTCTGACGTACGGAGCTGATGTGGGACAAGCTGTTGTCAGTGCTCTCCAAAAGGAGTGAGTGAAGCTGATCAACCCTGATTCCCTTATAGCTCTCCAAATCCACCATTCCCCCAGAAGCATAGTGATAGAGCCATAATCCCCTAGTCCTCCCCTAGGGGGAAAACAGTCGCACTGAACTGAACTCCAGTACAACGGCTGTTTACTGAAGGAAAACTGATCGGATATTTTCAGTGAACAGCCGTACTGTACTCGAAACTCGAGTGTTATCCAAATCTTAGCAGCACACAAGCACGTTCTCTCTCTCTCTTTCTCTCTCTCTCTCTCTCTCTCTCTCTCTCTCTCTATCTCTCTCTCTCTCTCTCTCTCTCTCTCTCTCTC
>AVPN01001598.1:3741-20670 GCA_000695325.1 Pleurobrachia bachei | reverse complement strand
GTGGTTCCAAAATACTGACCCCTTTGGTTTTAAACAAAACGTAACATTATAAAGCTTCGAAGTTTCTACACAACAATCAAAAGGGGTCAATATTTTCGTACCACCCGGTAACCTAACATTTTGCATCCGTTCAAAAATACATTACGGTATATATAATATATATCCCTGATACAATTATAACAACTATAAACACACTTGTATAAGAAATCCAGCTTCAATTGCGTAATGATCCATACACAAATTTATATATTCAAAACTAAACCTTTTTATCTCTGATTATAACTGTCCCATACGAAATATACCAGTTCGACAGTTGAACCCCGATTTACCGGAACCCCGATATACTGGACTGATAAATTTCCCTCGAGCGGCGAACACCCCAGTCAATCAGGTTACAACTGTAATTGCTGATCAATAATTAGCTCTTGATTTAGAAAACCTAGCTTACACATTTTACACACAATAGGGACTCACATTTACAAAAAGGGTCTGTAAACAGCTCAATAGGCGGGTCTTTCAACTCCAATTAATAATTGGAGACAATTGGTTCAACTTGAGTAAGGAACGAACACAAAAACTGATGTGAATAAAACGTAGATCCATTGATTCCAAATTCAATCAATAACCAATTCAAGGAAATTGAGGTCGCTCTCAGTTTATCTCCCTCTCCTTGCTTAGTTGCATGAACCGACCGAAACAAGTAAACAACCAATCAGAACTCGTTATTTAGGTCACGTGACTAGTTATCAGCCAATCAGGGACCAGTATTTCCTGATTCGGTCGGTTCCTGCTTAGTTGTCTTTCTTTTCTCCTTCTTCATCTGATGTTGGTGCCTGAAGGAAGAAATTAGTTTGAAAAAATGAAAAAGTGGCAATAAAATCAAAGAAGGAGTTGGTGATGACATCCACTATTATTATTGACCCCTTTGTGACCCCTTCACGCGGCCGGTGTAGGGGTGACTGCGTCACCAAAAGAAGGAGAAAGTTTTGAAAAAATGAGAACCGTGGCAATCAAATTAGGAAAATGACTGAATATTTGCCATGCCCAAAACTGTCCTTTAATTTCCGGGTCCATCTAACATGTTTAACCGCCCTCAATGGCTGGTTAATGGGAAAATTATTAAGGTAATTACAGGGCCAATTAAAAACTGCCGCCGTGTCGAGAAATTCTTTGTAATGATAGGGTGGGAAACGAAAAGGAGAGAGAGAACAGAAGAGAGAAATGGGCAGTCGTTTTTAACATAATAATTTGAGTCACGCAACCTTGTTTTACCAAAATTCACGTGATACTAGATAGGAGGTCTGTAATTTGGTTATCGTTCTGAGTAAGCAGGAACAATTTAGAGGCTTCTGGCGTCTCTTTGGCTCTTTTCCACTATATAATTCATTCGCTCTTTCCTTAATCCTACCTATAAATTAGATTTTAATGGCCCGGTCCTGCACTTCTCTTATGGGAATGCTGACGTAGGGCCTTTTAGATAAATTAAGGCCAGGGACTTATGCATCACATGTGATAAAAGTGTTAAAATAATAGAGAAACGGAAAGAGAGATAGACAGAAAGAGTAAAACGGAGAAAAAGAAGGGACGGTAAGCGGAAAGAGTAAGAGAGACGCATAAAAAAGGTAGGACCAAAAGGTAAAAAGTAACTGACGATGGATCAAGGACTGAGAGAGATGGAGAAAAAGAAAGAGAGAAAGATATAGGGAAAGAGAGAGATAGAGCGAGAGACATCAGAGAGAGAGAAGAGAGAAAGAGAGAGAGGAAGATATAGATAGAGACAGGAAGAACGAGTGATGGGGTCACTGGTCAGTCTGGAATTGGATAGTTAGGGAGAGAGATAGCGTGAGAAATGCCAATAAAAAAGAGAGAAAGATAGAAAGAGAGGTAATTTCCTATTGGTCATGGAATGACACCACGTGATCACCCACCCACCTGACGATAACTCAATAGCCGCTATAAAAGAAATCTCTCTCCTCTCATTTTTACGTGCAGTCGGGAAAAATCGCAAAGTGATTTACTTTACCGAATTTCCTTCCCCTCTCTTTTTCTTTCTCCCTACATCATTTACATTTCATCATCAAGTGCACTCTATCTTTTTATTCGTTTTTACCCTCTTAGAACTTTTACCACGCCCAAACCAATACTTTTTTACTGCCTATCCAAAGGTGTACTCTTTCTTGTTTTCTCGAATCTCGCTGTATCTTTTCTCTGGTGTGGTGTTTGGCTAGTGTAAACCTTGTGTGTATATTGCGTGAGAGAGTTGGAGAAGAGATGGAGAGAGTGAGAAAGAGAGAGCGGGAGAGAGAGAGAGAGAGTGAGAGAGAATACCGAGGTGTTACATTTTGTACCTTTAGTATAAAATTTTACTCGTGACATGTCACTGTTCGGTACTATGCTTACTAATAATAAGATGGGGTCCTGTCGTAATAGATAGCTACATGTAGGCAGGAAGCTGTGAGAGATACAGGAAGAGATTGGATAAGCGATATAGATGATGTAATCGAGATAGATGGAGAGAAAGAAAGGAAGACAGAGAGAGGGAGAGAGAGAGAGAGAGAGAGAAAGAGAGAGGCTTTTATTATTTTTCTCTATTCTTCTCTCTCTCTTTCTCTTACTCGATTCACATTTACCGCACAGAACGCAGTGGCAACAAAGGCCAATGTTTGTTTTGAGCCGTCCCGTGATGAGCTGAGAGAGAGGTCACTTCCTTCAATCACATGATGTTTATGTTGCTGAATCCTTCTTCCCATCTTCCCACTGTCTCACTATCTCTCTTTATCTCTCCTCTATCTCTCCTCTCTCTTTCTCTTTCTCTCTCTAACTCTATCTATCTCTCTCCTCTCTCTCCCTCTCTCTCTTCTCTCTCTCTATCTCATTGGATGTTTTCTTATGCAATCTCATCAGCAATATTAGTAGCGGGGATAGAGTAGTCAATTTGCAATATTACTCGCCGTCGCCCTACTTCCTTGTTGCCTATCCCTCTCTAATTGTCCTTTCTGAAAGAGAGAGATTAACTGGAAGTTATTAGAGAGAAAGAGAGAGATTAACTCCTTATGAATCTCTCTTCCCCTCTCTAATTGTCCTCCCTAGATGTCTCATTATAAAGATCTCAAATTTCTTTTTGTTATGCAATCTCACTCTCCACCTCTCATATTTCCTCATTAGTGACGGTATAAAACAACGGCTCATCCACCAAAATCACAACACTTCTACTGCTACCTCCCCTGAGCTGCCTCTTTGTTACATTTTGCTATTACAATAAGCCCCCTGCCTAGCTTTACCTTTAGTATCATGCTGTTTACCTAATTTCTAACCCAACTACTTCTTCATCTAGCCATCTACCTAACCGATAATAATAATGGGCTGTTCTTGTGGAGCTGGATGTAAATGTACCAACTGCTGTAAATGCAAACCAGGCTGTGGCTGTGGTAAGTGTCTTAATTTGACGAAGATACGATTCTTGTGAAACTAGATTCTTGTGAAACTAGATTCATGTGAAACTAGATTCATGTGAAACTAGATTCTTGTGAAACTTCGTAGATTCTCTAGCTCGATATATTATATACAGGATTTATTGTTCTACCTTGCATCTTGGGACGGTTTCAACTCGTTACTAACACCCCCTCTCTCTAACTTCAGGAAAGAAATGCTGCCCATGCTGCAAGTGCTAGACTGCCGATGATGATATGACATGACGACGGCCCCTACGACCGCCTGATTCAATTAATTAGTTACTTAATTAGTTAATTAATTAATTAGTTAATTGGTATCATGGCAGAGCGTGCAGTAGATCCCCCCACCCCCTGAAGGAACAGAAAACGAGCCAAAGAAGATGTGATGTGTGTTCTGGCTTAGCAAAAAAAGAGTGAATTGATGATGTGATGAGAGTTGTATTTTGTAGTGTATTGTATTTTTTCTTTCCGAGAGTGTAGCTTAGTCTCTTTGGAGCTTCTCCAAGTTTTTAAGAGTCTATCTTATCTCTCTTTTTGCATTCAGTAAATCTCAAAATCACGAGTTTAAATTTGTCTTATCTCTATAATTCAACAATGTGTGACGTTTTGAAATTGGAGATTGGTGTGACAAACACATGGTGGCGGTGGACAAGCAGGAATCAGAAGGGAGGAAATTTCTCGGTCAATGTCCAAAGACTTTTATCTTTCAACATTAGGCTGAGAACAGTTGTCATAATGCTCTTAGTTGCTATCAGAGCATTGGCCTGACCCATTCTCGTTTCTCTTCTACATGCGGAGCGTGCGAGAACTGAGGTCAGAGCATTGGTCTAACAGAAGACTTGGCTAGAGAAAATAACACTTTTAGATTGTAGAGAGAGTATATATATATGGAGAGAACTGGCCTTGGTGAACTTGGTGCTTCCGTACTAACTACTAGTACTGCACTAAGAAGAGATGTTTGACAAGGGTAGTACAAAGTTTCTAGTTAAGATTGTACCTCATCTTCCGATCTGAGATCTCCATCTGGCTGCTCGCTCTTGGCAAACTTAGCAATGATCCTTAGTGCAAGACTGAACCAGAAACAGTGAAGAACCTGAAATAGAGGGTGGGGGTCATGAGTCTTAGTGCGAGACTGAACCAGAAACAGTGTAGAACCTGAAAGAGTGGGGTTTTCAGGGAGCTTCTCTCTCTGTCTCTGACACCCATTCCGTATGTTATGGGTAATTGGGTAATTACTAATTGGGTAATTAGTCAACACCAACCCTGAACTGTTTCGGGTTTCCTGCACTAATAAAGTCAGTTTGCTAACGCGGTTTGTTTGTTCGTTGCATCATCAAAACTTACAAATAGGACACAGAGAAGAGAGTTGAGAATGGATAATCCCCATCCGCCAGTAAAGTTAGAATACACACTCGTCTCCACTAGTCCGCTATGAATCACCCTGAAAAGTGGTGTCACGGCAATCTGGATTTTGCGGGAAGAGGGACAACACGCGATTTATTTGGGTCAGATGGATCGAGCTCTGCGTACGATATTCAAGGGTATGCTAAATTCAGCGTTATATATTAGAGATTTGAGAGAGAAGTAAATGAGCGTAGGGTGGAGGAAGGAGATTGAGGTTTATCGGGAGTGGGAGACTGGAGAGTGAGAGAGAGAGAGGGATAGAGAGAGTGGGATAGAGAGAGGTGCATACTGCGTATGTGGACTGGATTAGAGGGTTAGTTCGAGATTAAACGACGTCTAGATTCGTGCTCTTGTTAGAAGTTAGTAACGGGGAGATGAGACGGGTGTCCAATAGAGTAGAAAGAGGAGAGTAGAAAGATGAGACCGGTAAAACCTAGTGAGCGTGGATGGTAAAGATAAAGAGAGAGTGGATCAGAGGAATTTGGGTAAATAAAATCGATGCCACATTTTACGATTCATGCAACATTCCAAATTACATTCTTCCGCCTCTAATAGTGTTGGTCATGTGGCAGTCACACATTGTGACATTTCAAAAGAGGCTAGAAACGATAAATTGGCTATGAAATTGAGGGTCAGTTGTGCAGTTATAATGGGGTCAGGCTAAAAGCGTGGTTATAAGGCCAGGCTTAGAGATTTTGGGACCACATTATAATGGAGCAAAAACTTGTTTTTCCTCTATTCAAGATAATGACATTTATTTACATTTAAGAGACAAACCGGGACAAACAGCCGAGTGTAAAACGCGTAATGCAGTCAGAAATAGTGCTTGGTATTTTTAACTCAAAGAGGCCAAAAGTCTGCTTGGTCAAAAAGGGCTACTTACAACAAAAAATGTGCCAAAATATTCGGAAAAGTTCTGTGTGGAATGTGGATACTACCATTTAAAACAAAACCAATTGCTTAAATTTCACCCTTCCTCGCAAAAAGTCTGTGCGAGAAAGGGGATATTGTTTCACACTTAGGCAGACTTACAGTCGGACCCCAATTTACCCCCCCTCCCGATTTACCCAAATCCCGATTTACCGGGCGAAACCCTTTGGCCTTTCCCCCGACCATGCCGGTAAATCGGGGTCCGACTGTATTTAAATCATGGCCCAAGTTGCTTAGTCAGCGGGCATTAGCACGTGCTCACTGCTCATTCCGGACAAATTGACAGATACAGGGGGATGAGGGGGACATGGACAGTCAAATATTTCAGATTTTGAAACTGACTGTCTAGCCCCACTATTCAGTTAGTGCTGCATTGGCGGGACTGCACATAAAGGACAGGATATATTTAAACAAACAAATCCATTTATTTTGCCGTACCCAGATGGTTTGTCGAGAGAAAATGCCTCAAACAGAGAAGAGTTCAGCGGGGGGGTAATTGTGGCTTTCAGCAGGAACCGATATAATATTTCATGATTCGGGCGGTTCCTGTTTTTCAGGGCTTTTCTCTGTCTCGGACACCCATTCCGTCTGTTATGGGTAATTGCCAATTACTAATTGGGTAATTAGTAAACACCAATCCTGAACTGTTTTTGTCAGTTTGTCAGTTTTTCGTTTTTGTCAGTTTGGTAAGGCAGTTCGTTTGTTCGTTGCATCAAAACTTACAAATAGGACACATAGAAGACTGTTAAGAATAGACAATCCCCATCCGCCGGTAAAGTTGGAATATACACTCGTCTCCACTAGTCCGCTATGAATCACCCTGAAAAGTTGTGTCACGGAATTCTGGATTTTGTAGGAAGTGGGACGACAAGCGATTTGTTTGGGTCGGTTGGAATGAGCTGCGTACTACATTATTATTCGAGGAAGTGCTAAATTCAGCGTTAGAGACTTGAGAGAGAAGTAAATGAGCGTAGGGGTGGAGGAAGAGAAGAGTGAGATCGAGGTTTATTGGGAGAGAGAGTGAGAGAGAGCCGAGAGGGAGAGAGAGAGAGCGGTGCATACTGCATATATGTGGACTGGATTAATTGTGGGTCTAGATTCGTGCTCTATAAAAAGTTGTTAGAAGTTCTGAAAATGTATAGTAACGGAGGGATGAGACGGGGCTGTGTGTCCTATAGTGTAAATAGAGGAGAGTAGAAAGAGGATACAGTGAGAATGGATGGTAAAGATCAAGAGTGGATCAGAGGAATTTGGGTAAATTAAATCGATGCCACATTTTACGATTCATGCAACATTCGAAATTACATTCTTCCGCCTCTAATAGTGTCATGGTCATGTGGCAGTCTCACATTGTAAAGTCTGGCTAACTTCAAAGTAGGAACGATAAATTGGCTATAAAATTGAGATTCAGTTGTGCGGTTATAATGGGGCCAGGCTAAAAGCGTGTTTATAATAGGGCCAGGCTATATGATTTTGGGACCACATATGAACGGAGGAAAAGTGTTTTTCTCTCCATTCAAGATAATAACATTTACATTGAAGAGACAAACCGGGACAAACACAGCCGAGTGTAAAACGCGTAATACAGTCAGAAATAGTGCTTGGTATTTTTAACTTCAAATGGGCCAAAAGTCTGCTTGTTCATAAGGGCTACTTACAACAAAAATGTGCCAAAATATTGGGAAAAGTTCTGTGAGGAATCCTCACTGAGGATGCTGCCATTAAAAACAAAAGCAATTGTCTTAATTTCACCCTTCCCCGCACACAGTCTGAGCGAGAAAGGGTGTGTCACACTTAGGCAGGTACAGTCGAACTCCGATTTACCGGGGACCCCGATTTACCGAACCTCGATTTACCAGTCCCTAATTTACCGACCCCCAATTTACCGGAAGATCGATTTACCGGCCCCCGATTTACCCGAACCCACGCAAAACCTTTTCCCCAGAGCATACAGTGCATGCCGGTATATCGGGGTCCGAATGTACATTGATGGCCCAAGTTAGTCAGCGGGCATTAGCACGTGCTCACTCCGGGCATAACTTGGACAGATTTACAGATACAAGTGGATGAGGGGACAGATTTCAGATTATGAAACTGTCTGTCTAGCCCCACTATGCTGCATGGGCGGGACTGCACATAAAGGACAGGTCAGATATTTAAACAAACAAATCCATTTATTTTGCCGTACCCAGATGGTTTGTCGAGAGAAAATGCCTCAAACAGAGAAGAGTTCAGCGCCCTGATGGGGGTGGGATATCAGACATAGATATCAGAAACATCTGAGTCGAGTATTTAGAAATTCTGCAGAACTAGAGATAGAGAATTCTGCAGAACTAGAGAGAGAGGGAGAAAGGGTTGTTATATTTTCTTCTTCTTGAGATATCAGAGCTTGGTGGGCTACATTTTGGGGCCAATAAAAGATTGGGCCGGCCCCCAGAGATTTTCGTGGGTCATACACACACACGTGGGTCTTTTATCTCTTGATCTGATAGGGATAAACAATCACGGACAAACTTGTTAGCGGAAACCAGGAACCGACCGAAACAAGTAAACATCCAATCAGAACTCGTTATTTAGGTCACGTGACTGGTTATCAGCCAATCAGGGGTCAGTATTTCCTGAATTGGTCGGTTTCTGGCGGTAATCAGAGATCGGCGAAGCTATGGCATCATTCTCAGCAACAGATATATAATACAGATCTCACGTCCCGTACTCTTGTTATGATGTAATTGGGACATGAGCTGATCTCTCGAGAAACACCCCCATTTCACACACAATGATTATAAAATCCGGACATTGATTGACAAATAATAATTGAAACACACTAAGTGCTTTATTGTTTGAGGGGGCTGCTCGAGGTGAAAATAATCAGAGAGAGAGAGAGAGAGAGAGAGAGAGAGAGAGAGAGAGAGAGAGTGGATCTTGTCTTTATACATTGTGTATATTGATTTTATCCGTTCTCTCTCTTCCTCTCTTCCTGTCTATCTCCCCCTTCTCCCTACTTTTATCAACTAAACCTGCTAGGGTGCAGTCCCGACCCACACTAGTAACTACTGCTCGTAAATTTTAGGCTCTTTCTGAAAAAAGAGAGTGGTCGGGACGGCCCTGGTAGGTCCACCCCGCGCTGGCCAAGCGCTGTCTAAGGCTGTACCGTCGGACCTAATGCCATCCCAAACCATGTTGTCTAGTTGTACAGCCACGCTGCTATCTCGTGCGACTCTTGATTGAAGAGCAACTATCAATGTTGATATTCAATCAGCAGTCTATACTCATGTGACGGAGAGAGACAGGGCTGTGCAGCGTTCGTGTCGAGAAGACAGAGGGCAAGATGGGGCGCGGGGAATTCATGTTTTGTATGGCAGCCCTTGAGATACAGAAACAAAGGTTAACTCTTTGCAAAACTATGGATGCGGGGAAGAAACGAAAAAAACAAAAAAAACAGTTGTTTTCTACGCGGGAGAGAGAGTAGATATGGAAGAGAACTGGCCTTGGTGAACTTGGTGCTTCCGTACTAACTACTAGTACTGCACTAAGAAGAGATGTTTGACAAGGGTAGTACAAAGTTTCTAGTTAAGATTGTACCTCATCTTCCGATCTGAGATCTCCATCTGGCTGCTCGCTCTTGGCAAACTTAGCAATGATCCTTAGTGCAAGACTGAACCAGAAACAGTGAAGAACCTGAAATAGAGGGTGGGGGTCATGAGTCTTAGTGCGAGACTGAACCAGAAACAGTGTAGAACCTGAAAGAGTGGGGTTTTCAGGGAGCTTCTCTCTCTGTCTCTGACACCCATTCCGTATGTTATGGGTAATTGGGTAATTACTAATTGGGTAATTAGTCAACACCAACCCTGAACTGTTTCGGGTTTCCTGCACTAATAAAGTCAGTTTGCTAACGCGGTTTGTTTGTTCGTTGCATCATCAAAACTTACAAATAGGACACAGAGAAGAGAGTTGAGAATGGATAATCCCCATCCGCCAGTAAAGTTAGAATACACACTCGTCTCCACTAGTCCGCTATGAATCACCCTGAAAAGTGGTGTCACGGCAATCTGGATTTTGCGGGAAGAGGGACAACACGCGATTTATTTGGGTCAGATGGATCGAGCTCTGCGTACGATATTCAAGGGTATGCTAAATTCAGCGTTATATATTAGAGATTTGAGAGAGAAGTAAATGAGCGTAGGGTGGAGGAAGGAGATTGAGGTTTATCGGGAGTGGGAGACTGGAGAGTGAGAGAGAGAGAGGGATAGAGAGAGTGGGATAGAGAGAGGTGCATACTGCGTATGTGGACTGGATTAGAGGGTTAGTTCGAGATTAAACGACGTCTAGATTCGTGCTCTTGTTAGAAGTTAGTAACGGGGAGATGAGACGGGTGTCCAATAGAGTAGAAAGAGGAGAGTAGAAAGATGAGACCGGTAAAACCTAGTGAGCGTGGATGGTAAAGATAAAGAGAGAGTGGATCAGAGGAATTTGGGTAAATAAAATCGATGCCACATTTTACGATTCATGCAACATTCCAAATTACATTCTTCCGCCTCTAATAGTGTTGGTCATGTGGCAGTCACACATTGTGACATTTCAAAAGAGGCTAGAAACGATAAATTGGCTATGAAATTGAGGGTCAGTTGTGCAGTTATAATGGGGTCAGGCTAAAAGCGTGGTTATAAGGCCAGGCTTAGAGATTTTGGGACCACATTATAATGGAGCAAAAACTTGTTTTTCCTCTATTCAAGATAATGACATTTATTTACATTTAAGAGACAAACCGGGACAAACAGCCGAGTGTAAAACGCGTAATGCAGTCAGAAATAGTGCTTGGTATTTTTAACTCAAAGAGGCCAAAAGTCTGCTTGGTCAAAAAGGGCTACTTACAACAAAAAATGTGCCAAAATATTCGGAAAAGTTCTGTGTGGAATGTGGATACTACCATTTAAAACAAAACCAATTGCTTAAATTTCACCCTTCCTCGCAAAAAGTCTGTGCGAGAAAGGGGATATTGTTTCACACTTAGGCAGACTTACAGTCGGACCCCAATTTACCCCCCCTCCCGATTTACCCAAATCCCGATTTACCGGGCGAAACCCTTTGGCCTTTCCCCCGACCATGCCGGTAAATCGGGGTCCGACTGTATTTAAATCATGGCCCAAGTTGCTTAGTCAGCGGGCATTAGCACGTGCTCACTGCTCATTCCGGACAAATTGACAGATACAGGGGGATGAGGGGGACATGGACAGTCAAATATTTCAGATTTTGAAACTGACTGTCTAGCCCCACTATTCAGTTAGTGCTGCATTGGCGGGACTGCACATAAAGGACAGGATATATTTAAACAAACAAATCCATTTATTTTGCCGTACCCAGATGGTTTGTCGAGAGAAAATGCCTCAAACAGAGAAGAGTTCAGCGCCCTGATGGGGGTGGGATATCAGAGAGAGAGATATCAGAAACATCTGGGACTTGGGAGTTTTCAGAGAGATTCTGCAGAAATCGAGAGAATTCTGCAGAAAGAGAGAGAGGGAGAATGGGTTGTTATATTCTTCTTTTCTTGAGATCAGTGCTAGATTTTGGGGCCAATAAAAGATTGGGCCGGCCCCTCGAGATTTTCGTGGGTCATACACACACGTGGGTCTTTTATCTCTTGATCTGATAGGGATAAACAATCACGGACAAACTTGTTAGCGGAAACCAGGAACCGACCGAAACTTAAGTAAACAACCAATCATAACTCGTTATTTAGGTCACGTGACTGGTTATCAGCCAATCATGGACCAGTATTTCCTGATTCGGTCGGTTCCTGGCGGTAATCAGAGATCGGCGAAGCTACGGCATCATTCTCAGCAACAGATATATAAACAGATCTCACGTCCCACTTGATATATATTTGGGACATGAGTTGATCTCTCGAGAGTCGAGAAACACCCCCATTTCACACAATGATCATCAAACCCAGACATCGATTGACAAAATATAATTGAAACACACTCAGTGCTTTTTTGTTTGAGGGGGCTGCTCGAGGTGTAAATAATCAGAGAGAGAGAGAGAGGTATTTGGTTAATTTAGGGAAGCGAAGAGAAGTTCAGCAAGAAGGTAGAGAACAGCCCGAGGTGTTGTTTAAGACAGAAGTTACAGAAAAGAGAAGACTGAAAAGAATTATTCATGCGGGAAAAATTATGAGTAATAGTAAGCTCTCTAGCTCCAGTGAGCATGTTACAGGTTACTTTAACTAACGTGAGAGTAAAAGTGAGATTGTTACTTCAATTTACACGAGAGATTTTTAGTGAGATTATTACTTTTACTAAAGTGAGCAAAAGTGAGAATGTTACTTTAACTAGAGTGAGAGCTAGAGAGCCTACTGTGTAAAGGAGGCTAATCAGCGCAGCTTACTTGTAGGGATAGAATATGATTCTGCTTGCGAAGAAGGATAGTGCAAACACTCCAAATAGAACGTTGGCTGTCTCCGTTAGTCGGGCATATTTAGCCATCTTACATGCCTGTATGGAAGGGGATTGTGTGTTACCCGAGGGAATGGAGTGATATTACACGCCTCTACTAGAGGCCCTATAGGAGATGAGGCCATCTTACATGCCTGCAGTGTTATCCGCCTGTTTTTAGGAAATATGAGGCGATATTACACGCCTTTAGTGAGTGAGGCGATATTACCCGTCTGGAGTAGTAGTATAGGGGAATGGGGATGGGGCGATATTACCCGGCTGATACATGAGGCGATATTACCGTAATATTGTTACATTTACACACGTACAGGACAGCGAGTCGAATGATGCGACGAATGAGTAGTGAGTAGTGAGTAGTGAGATGTGAAGCAGGCACTGTATCCCCCTTTCCCTCTCTTGCTACACCTTACTCAACAGAGTGTTGTAGCGAATGAGGAGAGTCTCATGATTCTCTCTTATTGAACTGTTTTAAATAATATGATATGTACGATGAATGGGCCACGAAAGGTTACAGCTTGCAGCTGCAAGGATACAACTCTGAAAAGTATTTCGAGGATGTCTAGGTGTGGTTGGCGACAAATAACTGTAACATGACCCATGGGTACAAGTTTAGCATCACAGTGTGAAAAGTTGCTGTTATCCCCTTCTCTTCGGGATTGACCTAAACAATGAAACTCTGCAAACTCCAAACAAGAGAGAGAGAGAAGAAAAAGAGGAGGAAAAGTGATAAAACTCGAGATGTGAAATGCACTCAACTGTAAACGAACGTTCTTTCACAGCAGTAAGTGAAAGAATAAGTGCACAAATATAACTCCTCATTTCTAAGATCAGAATAGTTCTCGTGTCCGCCCTCTATTGATATGAAACCAGCCATCCCTGTTATGGAGACTGTTATTGGTACTGTTGATCTTGTTGATCTTGTCACAGCTGCATTGGGTGATGGTAACGTTACATCTGAACCTGAAGCTACATCTGAACCTGTAACATGTGAACCTAAAGATGATCCTGAAGTAACTACTCCAGAAGTTGCGCCAGGAGTTACTCCAGAGGTTACCCCAGGAGTAACCCCAGTGAATACACCAGAACCTCAAGGTACTACTGAAGTTCAAGAAGATACTGCTAATGACCCTGAATTGAGCGAAGTTCCTGATATCCCTGAATTACCAAAACAATCCGATGAATGTGTGACTCCCGACTCAGAAGAATCCGATGAATTTGTGGTTCCTGAACCGACAGAATGCCATGGGTTTATGGCCCCTGGACCTGTTCCAAAAGTGAAGACAGCCTCCACCAGCACCCAGATCTATCCTTTACCTCCCCCTCCCCCTCCATCTTATCGAAAACAGGTGAGGTTTTTGTTGCTATTATCTGCTGAATTATTGTGATTCTTATCAGTTATTTATTGCATTATTTTGTAGTAAGACGATACCTAGGACATATATGGCTACTAAATGATAACAACCACTCTCCCACAGCCCCCTAAGAGCCTGGGAGTGGCGATTGCTGCAGCAGTTGCATTGGGTCGCCTCAAACCCAATACCCTGAGATTGAGTGAAGTCCAGACGCCTGCAAGACCGGAAGAGGCACAAATGGTTCGGAGAAAGAGCTCGTTGGGTGTGAGGAATCTGTTGGAGAAGGAGGGAAGGAGGTTGAGTCAGGCTGAATAATTGTGAGTAGTGACCCCGTAGAGAGAACTCTTGAGCAGTAAACAATGGGACATCGTGATTGTTGTTGAGTGTTTTTAAAGACAATTGATGCTTTAATTATAATTGTTTGACGAACAAAAAAGTTTGAAATATGATAAGTGAGGAAATTTGAGATGTGTAACAGGTTATTAGTTTGAACATAGCACGATACAGTACTTCCTTGTAGTATGTATGTGTGTTTGTGTGTATGTGCTTGAAAAACAGGGAAGTGCGTGCCAGTGGACAAAGATGGTATGGATTATTGGGGGTACCTAGATCGGGGCTAACATCATATCTGTCACCTCTCTTTTATTATAATAGAGGAAAGGTGCTGAGGCAGTGAAGGGAATGACAGACTTGAGATTTACCCCCTAACACATAGGATCCCTCCCCCCCCTCCAAAAACTTCATACTAACCTCTAGGGAGATATCACTAAAATCGTGGATAACCATAACAATGGCCCCAATACGCGTTCTCCCTGATACGTATGACATACTGGGTGGGAGAGATATAAATAGTGATTTAGAGGAGAGAGGATGGTTACTATGGTTACCATAGTTATGTTACCATTTAAAAGTAACCTAACTTTACCATGGTTACCTTGGAGCAATACCTTATTAGGAAGACAGTTACTTTGGAGCAATACCTTATTAGGAAGACAGTGGCGACGTGGTGAATGAACATTTCTTTGAAATCCTTCCTTTTCACTTCGTAAAACTGAAGGACCAAACAGGACATGTAATAACCCAACTCGATCATGTAGTACCTGTAGAGGGAATATAAAATTATTTTATGGCAACTCTAATAATTGGTCGTGTGGTAACTTACATTAGGAAGTGGATGTTAGAGAAGTTGAACTCACTCACTTTGGTATTCTCTCAAGATATGTAACAGTTAATGAAGATGGAGTGCTTCAAAATTAACTATTTGCCTAATTAATTAATTAAACTAATTAAACTAATTACCAGTAGATTCTATCCTTCATTGCCCACACTTTGAAGGGATATCCAATCCAACAGAACTTTGTTTCCCAGAAATAATCTTCGTTCCAGAGAGAAGTAATTCCGTAGGTGAACATAGCCCCGTAAAACACAAACCTCCAACTGAGCGAGATATAGAGGGATTGCTGTTAGGGATTGTATGTGTTGGTGTTGAGAGGGGAATTATTGTGTGAATTGGCGACATGACGTATATTTTCAAACTCTCAATTCATATTTACAGTCAGTGAATAATAAATCTACACCAGGAAAGTTTTTCTGTAAACCACATGGTAAACCACATCGTAAAATCACCTGCTTTCTGTGAACTTTGTGTGTCGTGTTGAAAAGATAGCTTGTTGCCGCCTCCTAATCCACCTCTGTTGGCTCTTAACACTCTGTCCTGTCTCACTACTCAACTCAACAAGTGCGCTCTCAGGGGGCATTGCGTATTTATGTTTTTTGAGGAGGCTTTCCAATGGCGGGTTGTCACCGTATGGGAGCCTTTTGCACTGTTTAATACCGATCATGGTGGCTATGCCTGATCCAATGTACCTGGGATAAAATCAGTTTAGGTGCTGCCTTTCGGAAAATATTGAAGTAGACAGGTCTACCTGAGAAGTGAGAGTATATGGGAGATCGTGTAACTCACACACTAATTGATAACACGCATCATTATACCCTTTCCGAAATATAATTACAACATTCACTAATTAGTTTTGCTGCTGCAAGCCAACAACCACTGTTCATCGTTAGATTGTATGTTTATAGCCAGCATATAAAATACAGTTGGATCCCGATTTACCGGGATGCTCGGGGAAAAAGGGGTTTTCCCGGTAAATCGGGGTTCCAATAAATCGGGTCCGACTGTATCTGTACGGGATCACAGATCAACATTCTAACCTTTCAAACATGGTTCTAACGAATGTCAAGAACACCGCCATCGCAGCCACTACAACGACAGCATCCCTGGGAGATGGGGTCTTGTATCCAGGACCGGGGTCCTCAACTTCGGGCCAGTTCTGTCCATGCGCCTCATTATACTCCCGACCTGGGGTTTTAGATTAGTTGGTTACTGTAAATTCTAATTCAAATAAATTACAAACAATATTCAATACAACATACAATACAGAAATTCTCATTTTGTGGGTCCTCCTTTGACAACTAGACTATTTAAAAACTTCCCTACTCAGATATAAACAGCTAGCTTACTTCCAGGATACCGATTACTGGCTGTACTTACCTGTTATTGTTGTGTTATTATTACTTACCTAACCACCATACCGTATCCCAGGGATTTGTGAAAATCCGGACAAAATCCACTAAGTGTGTAGACATGAGTCTAGTTAAAATTATCAGATGTTAGGGCTTAGGTCGAAGCCTTATTCTCTATTCGGGGGACCAGGGAAATTATCCTCCCGGTAAATTGGGTTTCCGGTAAATCAGAGCCCGGTAGGACCATTAGATACAACAATGAACAAAATATAATATATTCACTTATATTCCAATCTTTTAATATCCATCAAAACGGCTCAAAACAAGATAAAGTGAACGTTTGTACTTTACGACGGCTCAGATTAGTTCAAAAATACTGCATTTCTGAATTCCGTGCTTTAGTTGGTCAAATATGCAATGTTCATTCTGTGCGCTACCTGAATACATTGACGTAGCTAGGCTGCGTCAATAGGGCGCCGTTACGATCTGGGTGTTTGGTGGCCTGTTTACACATGCACGCTGCCAAAAAGTTGATTCACTAAAACGGCTCTAACCGCCGAACCATTCAACCGTTTTGGCTAATTCAAAGTTTATCGGATAGAACATGTAAAGGCGGAAAACGTTAAAATCTGGGTGCCTTTCATTGCTAACAATTCGTAGTTTTAGCGTGCGCATCAAGTTAGGGCTAACCGTTAGGGTCTGGTTAGGGTTTGGTTTAGGGGGTCGGTTAGGGCTATCGATTCTCTATCAGATGCCGTTTAGTTTACTCAAATTGGCCATGTGGTTGCGTGGCTATAGCCGTTTGAAAAAAGT
>AVPN01001597.1:2853-16986 GCA_000695325.1 Pleurobrachia bachei | reverse complement strand
CAGACAGACAGACAGACAGACAGACAGACAGACAGAGAGATAAACAAACAAACAAACAAACAAACAAACAAACAAACAAACAAACAAACAAACAAACAAACAAACAAACAAACAAACAAACAAACAAACAAACAAACAAACAAACAAACAAACAAACAAACAAACAAACAAACAAACAAACAAACAAACAAACAAACAAACAAACAAACAAACAAACAAACAAACAAACAAACAAACAAACAAACAAACAAACAAACAAACAAACAAACAAACAAACAAACAAACAAACAAACAAACAAACAAACAAACAAACAAAGATTCTCTCTCCCCAGGTTGCAATTAACAGTTTGCTACAGCACGTCATGGTGCTATTGGGAGCTTGTGTTAAACAGCCTCTGGAGGGTATAGCTCGTGTAGGGTGCAGCTGTATAAGACATCTTCTGTTTAGTACTGGCAAGGTAATAATTTACTAATTGAGTAATTTACTCATCAATTAAATATTCGCATAATTTAACACTTTTATCGTTCTGCAGGAGCTTGGAGAACACCTAAATGTGGTGTGCAAAGGATTAGCAGACGCATGTAACGGGTCTCTGGAGGCTGTACACTTGGTCCTTATTCCCTTCACTCAACCAGCCAGGTACCATAGCAACGACCCTAGATACCATAGCGCGAATTTAGTTACGGGTCTATTTCTAATATCTTGCCCGTCAACTTCTCGACTCTTGGTTTTGGAGTGGGTATATTCGATCTTGATTTCCCAACTTTTATGGTCCATCTCCACTATTCCATTTATCGTCTAACTAATCCCTTTTCTCCCTTTGCTCTACTAAAACGGGGGCACTAAAACCAATAACCACTTTTCTCTTTCTCCCCTCTAACCAATAACCATGCTATCAGGCTAGACGGGGGTGATAATGGTTTAGTGCGGGTGTACGCGAGGAAAGACACTCCCAGCGCCATAGCTAAACGGTTAAACGCCCTAACTCAGCAGGTCTTCCTTAGCGACAATCAGGTTAGTTACCATAGCAACCATAGTAGGTCTTCCTTAGCGATAGACAGGTTAGTTACCATAGAAACCATCATAGCAACCATAGTCCATACTCCATTGCAAGTTCAGATCCATGTTATTAGACTCAAAATAAGCTCAGTTGTAGACAACTCTCCGGCTGGCTGGTCATGGTCCCCAAAAGTCAGATAATTTGAGTGTGGTATTATGTTCTAACGAACAAGGCAATGAGTGTGTGTGTAACTTGATCGAAACTTCTCGCTCTGTTACATGACCTCTTGATTACACCTCCCTTCCCCACGATCTCACTTTTACCCACCCGGTAGGTGTCAATGATGCCCAATGAGCCCCTCCAAAATTCTACTGAAGACAAAGCAGAACAATACATGAGGTCCTATGTGATAGCCTGGCCCGCCGAGAAGATGAGTTGGTTTGGTAGAGCTCATGGCAAGTCACTGGAGCACTATCCAGAGGATGCTCACTCTCTACTGATCCAGACTATTAATGATCTGTTCGTGGGAGATAAACACCCAACGGCGAAACAGAATGCTGAACTTTCCGATCTGCTCAAGGTCTTAACACCACAGGTAAAATTAAGATTTTATATCATAAATCGGCTACCGGGTAATATCACGTTATATGTAGATCCAAGGTAACATCTTTAGATCAGTACATTAGCCTCTGAGATGTTTTACTGTCTAGTAATACAGAAGCCTGCCATAAATAGGCAGCCTATTGGCCCGGGCTCTTGTCAAAGCTAAGACTTAGGATACAGTCATGGCTTCCTAAAATTCTAAGTTAGAATTTCTAACTCTATTATTTTCCAGACTATGTCGATGTTGCTTGACGCTGTATGGGACAGTTACGAAGTGTGCATAGCCTTCAACCACCGACCAGGACTGAGGTACTTTAATTACTTTAATTACTTTAATTAGTTTAGATCATTTTTGCGAGTTTGAACAAAACAAAGATAATTGGCTACTTTGTAAGGGGTAATGAGGTATATAATGGATTAGTTGATGACTTTTGTGGGTGAATTATCCTGTGTGTTCTTCTTGGGAAGTCAAAAAACACTCGACCCCTCCTTTCACCCCTCTCAGGTACCTGATTCAGAAGGTTGGGTGTCTGACTGACCACATTCCTGGTCTCGTGAAACAAGCCCAGAAGAGCTACATCACATACATTAACACTATCTTGTACCTGCGGATTAATGTCAAGGAACAAAGCTCTAAAGCGGAGGAAGAGGGGAATAAAACGTACAGTCATGCAGGACTCAGTCTTGAGAGGTAAAGATATAGCACTGTGTCAGTCCAAGTGGGATCCTGGACACCAACCCTTCACCTCTTCTGATTTCTAGCTTACTAAAGCTCTCTCTCCCTCACCTCTCTCCCTCACCTCTCTCCCTCACATCACTCCCTCACCTAACCTCCCTCACCTCTCTCCCTCCCTCACCTCCCTCCCTCACCTAACCTCCCTCCCTCACCTAACCTCCCTCTCTCCCTCACCTCTCCCCCTCTCCTCCCTCACCTCCCTCCCCTACAGTATTGATACTTCCTGGGAGGGTATTCTGGATACCTGTTTAAAGGAGGCTAGTTGTCAACTCTGTGCAGCGTACTCCCTAATGTACAGCACCCAGGGTCAGAGTAGTATCCTGCAGAGGAAACCTGTCTCAGGTATGTGTGATGTTTGTTTGTGTGTTTTTCAGAATCTGAACTTCAGATTTTATTCCCCTCGTTCTTCCCGCGAATTCCTCAACCTACCCCTTTCGCTAAGACATGTGCCCCCTACTTGTTTCACAACTCTTACTGTCCCCTATAACGCGTGTTCTAATCCCCCTATAACACGTGTTCCCTCACTCCTCACCCCCTCCCCCCCCCTGCAGGCGGCGGTGGACCAGGTGGACCTGTGGGTGGAGTTCTTAAGAACAAGAAGGATAAGAAGGAAGTTGCGGAGGAGACGGTTCAAGAGAGGTTCTCTGTTAACGATATTGAACATTGGACCAGTACCGTCGTGAGCGTTCTTAACATGTGAGTAAAGTTGTCACCCCCAAAGCTTATATTTTGTAACATGTGTACGCCGCTACATAGCCCTATATTCTAGTCGAGTCATGTATAATTATTATGATTATGCAGATCGTATTATTCTTCTATTGTCTACCCTGCCCCCCTCGCTTTGTGTAGTACGCTATTGTCTAGCAGATATGTATGTAGCTTGCATATGTATTATGTGTGAGATACCTCGAATGTGATCCAATCCACAAAATGTGCCACCAATAGATAGGGATCTGTATCTGGATAATGGTGTATCTCTCTCTAAAATCCTGTCAACCCTTCCTCTTTCCTCCTTCCTACAGCCATCCTCACTCTCATTTTAACCCCATTCACCTCCCCTGCAGGTATTTTGATCTGTCAGATGAGATGTTCCTACTTCTCCTCCCTGCAATTTACCCCGCAACCACTGAACTTTGTGTGAATGTTATTGATTCAAAAGTGAGGAACTTAGTAAAATGTATCTTCGAACGAGCGGGACGTTTAAAGGGAATTTTATAGAAAAGTGACTTGATATGAGTGCTGAAGATTTATTTCAGTTAGGTCCCCTGGATGTGAGATTATAACATATTATTATTATTATTATTATGTATTATTGGAACCGTGTTTTGTGTTCGCTGCCCCGAGGGGTCATTTCGTGACCAAGTTTTTTGTGTGTGTGACAGGTTTATTTTTTTTCTTTATTCAGTGGTGCAAAAAACAACAAAAACTAAATTGACGTAGGAATTGTGTGTTTATTGATTCTTGAACCCTCTGTATTATAAACCTTTTGACGAATTTAAAATATCAACGAAGGCTGGTCCTAACTTATTAATACATTAATTAATATTGATATAATTCCCCCTCTATAAAAGTAATATCTGTTCTCTAGTATTTGACCGATGTTTGTTATGTGTTATTATATATTTGATTTCATTTATTTATGGCGTCAAAATTTGCCTTGTTTAACCCTCCTTCCCCACGAGTTTGAACAAAACAAAGATAATTGGCTACTTTGTATTTTAGTTAAGGGGTAATGAGGTATATAATGGATTAGTTAATTACTTCTTGTGGGTGAAATATCCTATGAGTTCTTTTAGGGAAGTCAGAAAACACTCCCCTCATCCCTCTCTCCCTCTCCAGGTACCTGATTCAGAAGGTTGGGTGTCTGACTGACCACATCCCTGGTCTCGTGAAACAAGCCCAGAAGAGCTACATCACATACATTAACACTATCTTGTACCTGCGGATAAATGTCAAGGAACAGAGTTCAAAGGCAGAGGAGGAAGGGAATAAGACGTACAGTCATGCAGGACTCAGTCTTGAGAGGTATAGACATAGCACTGCCTTTTAGAAAAGGGGTCCTAGACTGATGTACCTGGTACCAAGTGGCATGAACCGACCGAATCAGGAAATACTGGTCCCTAATTGGTTGATAACCAGTCACTGACGGAGTTTGATACTAAGCTGCTTAGAATCAAACTCTTGCAGCGTCTGCAACCTTCCTCACCTCCCTCCCTCACCTCACCTCTCTCCCCCTACAGTATTGATACTTCCTGGGAGGGTATTCTGGATACCTGTTTAAAGGAGGCTAGTTGTCAGCTCTGTGCAGCTTACTCCCTAATGTACAGCACCCAGGGCCAGAGTAGTATCCTGCAGAGGAAACCTGTCTCAGGTATGTGATCTTTATTTGTTTATTTGTTTGTCATTATAGATACTTATAAGCTTAGAATCTGAACAGATGGTACTCCCTCCTGCGAATACCCCCACCTACCTCGTTTGCTAAGAGTTAAGACATGTGCCCCCGACCCCCTACTTGTTTCCCACCCCTTAATGCCCGCTCTAAACATGATCCAACCCATCCCTCACTCACCCCCTATAGGCTATAACACATGTTGCAACACCCCCCCCCTGCAGGTGGCGGTGGACCAGGTGGGCCAGTGGGTGGAGTTGTAAAGAACAAGAAAGATAAGAAGGAAGTTGCAGAGGAGACGGTTCAGGAGAGGTTCTCTGTGAACGATATTGAACATTGGACTAGCACTGTCGTTAGCGTTCTTAACATGTGAGTAATATGGGGTCTTGTTATTGAGTTGTAGCTGCTGCCATACGATTACTTGAATAAGCTTATATTTTGTAACATGTGTACACCGGCTCAATGGCTCATAGCCCTGTATTCTAGTCGAGTCATCTATAATTATGCAGGTCGTATTATTGTTCTATTGTCTACCCTGCCCCCCTCGTTTTGTGTAGTACTACCTATTGTCTAGCAGATATATGTATGTAGCTTGCATATGTAATACCATTAGAACTGTCTCTCTCCCTTTGTGGTACGGGATGTGATCTCTCGAATGTGATCCAATCCACAAAATGTGCCACCAATAGATAGGGTATATCTGGATAATGGTGTATCTCTCTCTAAAATCCTGTCAACCCTTCCTCCTTCCTGCGACCTTCAGCCACCCTCACTCTCATTTTAACCCCGTTCACCTCCCATTGCAGGTATTTCGACTTGTCAGACGAGATGTTCCTACTTCTCCTCCCGGCCATTTACCCTGCAACCACTGAACTGTGTGTGAATGTTATCGATTCAAAAGTGAGGAACTTAGTCAAGTGTATCTTCGAACGAGCGGGACGTTTAAAGGGAATTTTATAGAAAAGTGACTTTATGAGAGCTGGAGATTTATTTCAGTTAGGTCCCCTGGATTGTTGTGAGATTATAACGTATTATTATTATGTATTATTGGAACCGTGTTTTGTGTTCGCTGCCCCGAGGGGTCATTTCGTGACCAAGTTTTTTTTGTGTGTGCCTTGTTTATCAAAAAAGAAATAAGTCACCACGTTTTTTGTTGTTTTTGATTTAACTGCATGGAATAATTGTGTGTTGATTGATTCTTGAACCCTCTGTATTATAAACTTTGACGAATTAAAAATATCGACGAAGGCTGGTCCTAAATTATTAATATGTTAATTAATATTGATATAATTCCCCCACTCTGAAAGTTATCTGTTCTCTAGTATTTGACCGATGTTTGTTATGTGTTATTATATATTTGATTTCATTTATTTATGGCGTCAAAATACGAATTTTCTCTCTTTGCCTTCACAGATCGTGTGTAAAATACTGGGCGATTAAAGATTTCAATTTGTGTACTCTTTCTCTCTCCCCCTCTCTCCATATCTTCCCACAACGAATTGTACACGCACACAAAGGGAAGTGAGTGGGAGATTTCCTGTTTTTAAAGAGAGACAGCGAGAGAGAAAGATTGAGAGAGAGAGAGAGAGCGAGAGAGAAAGATAGATAGAGTATTGAGGCAACATGCAAACAAGGCTTGCTGACCTGTAACAGGTTGTCCTCGAGCGAGAACTGAGAAGGTCTGAGAAGGTGTAATCTGGAACAGAAAGGGCATAAGGTTCGAGTATAGGGTTTGAGAATAAATAGACTTCACCATATGCATCAAGCCCAATTTGCGTCCCAAGATTTCGCAACCATTAGCCCATGTTGGGATATGGACCTTTTGGAACGCGCAGCGCCATTCGTCTCCAGTCTGATATTATTCGCGCGCTTTATTGTACGCGCAATTATTAAGCCGCGCGAAAACCGATATAAATTGCGCGGCACATAAAATAATAGGAGGGCGCCGTGCAAAAGTTGCCAACTTTTTCGCACTTTTCAAGCGCATTTTACGGTGAGTTCTGATAACCCTTTTTTAGGGTCCGGGGCTAGGGCTAAAGTACGCTTAGAGTTGGAGTTTGGGTTGAGGTTAGGTCTTGGCATTTCCTACCAGATAAACTTTGGATGAGCCAAAAAGGTTGAGTCGTTTGGCGGTTAGAGTTGATTCACTAAAATGGCTCAGCCATTTTAGTGAATCAACTATTTTTTTAAACAGGCCACCAAACAACCAGATCGTAACGGCGCCCCTCTAAAATCGTTGACAAAGGGAGGAAGTTAGAATCGCTGTAAAAACGTAAAAACTTACCGAAGGCCCGGCTTCACCCCCGGCCCTGCCCGCCCCTTACGTCTTGGATTTTCAACCACACACTCCCTTTTCTAGGATCCGAAATGGTAGGGGGCTAAGGTAATGTGAGAGAGGAAGAAGTGGTACACAATGGATGATGTAATTTTGCATTCTGTCATGACGAAACGGTCCCAGGGGCAGAACAAACTATTTGGAAGGATCAATTTTAAAAGACGTCTGTTTATGCTAACCAGCCAGTCAGTCAAGTATTCCACAGGTAACAAAATGTATTTGATTGTTGCTAGGGGTACCCAACCATTGTATTTGGTAGTTACAAGGGGTAACCAACATGTAACTTGCACTGCAGGAAAATCGCCCGAAAGCCCTGGTATGGTTAAGGGTGAGATCAAGTTGAGCAGAATCCAAGTAGTAGAGGATGTAGTAGGTGAGGCTCTGGCTTCCTTCAATGGTTTCCCCTTCCAAATTGTATACAATGATGGAGCCGGTAGTTCTACTGTTATCCGACTGTATATTGTGGCGGGCCTGAGGAAGGACAAGGAGGAGTGGGTGGAAAAACTTAGGAATTTCGTAGCTCAAAATGAGTAAGTCTAGTAAATATAGCAGCGAGTAAGTAATGGTGCAGTGTGTAAGCGTACTGCGTGCAATAATAGGGCATGCTGTATAACGCAGTATGTATTTCAAATACATATGCCATGATTCAGCACCTTTATTCTCAAGTCCTGGTTTGGACTCCACATGACCCAATTGGCAATTACCCTTGCCTAGCTAGACTGTGTGTTAGAAGGATTAGAACATGACCCAACACCTGCCTAGGAGTTTGGAGCCGTGTTATCATCCTGGTATCTTTGAAAAGATAACAAACACAATAAAGTGGAGTTGTTGTGGAAGTCTGGCGATGGAGAGTAGAGGATGTCAAAATAGCTACTTCCATGTTGACGAGGTAGGTTTCATTTGATAAGCTGTACCTCGGTAGGACGTAATATTTTTAATTGGTGTAAGCAGGTCCACGCTGCGCTCTGTTTGTGTTTGCCAGAGCAAGGTGTTGGGACAGCTGCAATTCCCTGTGGTTTGGCCTAAAGTGCTCTCCAGACAGTACCAATTACACTTCGGCAGAGAATACCAATAAGGACAATCATTGATTATGATACAGAACAAGGCGTGTTTTCTAGTGTGTCATGCATCTGTCAGGTGTTGTTATTGATATAATGACTGTCTTTATAAACACACACTCTCTCACTGCAGATACCCTTGTTGTGTCTCCCCTTGGGAAATGGGTGATGACAGATAGAACACACACTGCAGTTGCACTATAGCAATAGAGATAGAGAGATAGAGATTTCTGTGAGAGATAGTGCCAATAAGGTCATAATGTAGAATCTATCCAAACCGGATTTATCGCTCGTAAACACTCAGACACACTCTACATATTTTATGGGATGATCTCTAAGAAATTACAAACACACCAAAAGTGATAATCTCTCTCTCATATCTCAGGTAGAGAAACGAGCAGCACGCAGTCGGCAGCCTGACCGACCTGTCGAGGGAAAAGGAGGGAAACTATTTGTAGTGTACCTAACCGCTCAGGATCCTCGGACAGATTTAAATTTACGGAGGGTATGTCTGTCTGTTTCATCAAGTTCTGTTCATCTGGCTGTCGACATCATGAAAATTACAATTATGCATGCAAAATACCAATAAAACGACTATTACAGGGCGAGAAGCTAGATGTGCTGGATACGGCGATGCAACATTGGTGGAGGGCACGAAATGAACAGGGGCAAACAGGAATGATTCCGGAGAGTTATGTTGTAAAGGATGGAATTGAGGGACGCGAATGGTAAATCTTTTGTTTGAGAATTGCTAGGCAAGAGTATCTGTAGTGTAGTTGTTGTTTGTAGTTGTTGTTTTGGACGGAAATCAATAATTCCTCTTCCTAGCAACTTTTATGATCAAAGGATAGTAGATAATCCGAAATGCTCGAAACTTATCGGATAATTATGTTACATTATATTTAGCCCCTTGAATGTTATATATTATTATATGCTTGTAGATCCTTCTGGATATACATCTCTCAGTACCAAAACTAACGAAAGGGGGCGTGGCAACTATCAGAAGTGATAGAGATATGAAGTGTGTTCTACTCACTCTTAGTTTTGATACACATGCTGCTGTAGAAATGAAATCTTACATTTTCAGATTGACACACAGACAGATTACAGACAGGTAGACTGACTGACTGACTGAAAGATGGTTGGATAGATGATAAAAGACAGACAGACAGACGGACATATTATGTATGCTTATTGTTTAGACATAACAATTCATCCATTTATCTCTCCTTGTATGTGTATGGGCTGTCAAAAACACGGGATAAATGATGTTAGTACATCTAATGTAACATGAGACGAAATGTTTAAAGTTCTGCAGTAGCTGATATTCACATAATTTCACTTTGTGTGTTCTACTTAATTTTCCACTCAATGTACCAAGAAAAGCAATGGGTGGTGGCCAGTGATGATTCCCAAATGTCTCAAACAGTAGTGTAGCTACTAGCTAAACATGATTCATATTTCAGGTTCCACGAGATAGGATCACGGGTCCAGGCAGAGGTATTATTACAGGAACATGGCAGGGACTGTACCTTTCTTGTGCGACCTAGCGCCAAGGTGAACTACAGTATCTCTCTTTACAATGCCGGACAGGTGAGTACTATCTCTCTAGTCTAAAGTCTATCTTTACTCTCTCTCTCTCTCTCCCTCACTGTCATTCGGTAATGTCAACTATTTCTCGCCCTCAGGTGAAGCACTACCACATTCAGGAGGGAGATGGGTTGTTTTGGTTGAACGAAAGAAACAAGTTTCAGACCGTCGACAAGGTTAGGATTTGAATTGTACAGGGTGTCCCACTGTCTTTGAGTTGGACACATTGTTTTCTTACTTGCACCACAACTGTTTGGCAGCCCGATCTGAGCGCATTGTCACGATGGTGTCGCGAGTCAGCACCAGAGCAATACGATGAAAAGTAATGCCGAATGAGATATGCCTCTGATATTATACGAGTTGTTGTTGATATTGAGTCAATTAGAAAACAACCGGTTCAGTTTTAGAAGTAAAATATCAAAATTCAATATGAACAGTCAACCATCTCACGCTTCACAGCAGTATTATCCTAAACGTTCACTGCTTTCAATCTTGCAGCATTCTCAAATCGTCCTTGACTAATTCAGAGTTCAAAGATAACACACACAGAAACGCTTCAACTAACTCGTTTCACATGTGATCTCAGTCTCGTTCTCATCTCTCGTTCAATCTCCTGAACCCTACCCAAATCCAACCGTAGATCGGGTCTATGCCGCTGGAAGTACGCAGTAGCTCTCCTGGGTCCAACTTCCCAACACACCCGAGCAACAAGATGTCTATCTGGATCCTCAGCTTGCCAGAGCGATTGCCAGCTGTTCTCTAGATCCATAATGGGTAGTTTCTGGGCCTCTCGGTTCACCCGGGCTACCATACCCTGTTTCTCTGCTCCCTTCCAGAGGAGAGGTGAGGGAAGGGGCCAGGGTGGGTTGATGTCTGAGGGTGTGAGGTTAGGGCACGCTTGGGGGTAGTGGGAGGAGGAGGTAGGAAAGTTGAAGTAGGACGGAGATGTAGGAGTGCCATGAAATGGGGGTGTAGAAGAAATGGAACCTAGGGAGCCAGGTGAGAACCTTGGGTCACTGATTGTAGGGGCTGGTGAGGCAGGATGATGATGTTGTAGGGAGAGTTGAGAGAACCCGACATAGACAGGAGACAACAAGAGTTCTTGTTTTAGATGATTTCCTCGGAAAGCTGATGGTTTAGGGCTGGTCAGGATTTGGTATGGAGAGTGTCTTGGTCGCCCTCCTTTGGACCGAGGTGGTCCGGTGTATGTTGCCTTCACTGCAATAGGTGACTTGAGGGAGACGACCTTTACAGGGATCCTCTGTCTAGGGGGAGACTGGATAGGTAGTTCATGGGTGGGAGACTGGATGGTGATAGGTGGTTCCTGGGTGGGTTGAAGAGATGATGATGTGTCCATGGGAGCTGTAGTAGGAGCAGGAGAGATAACAGTCTTGGTAACCGTAGCCGGGGATTTCATCGGACTGAGAGGGTTAACTGAAGACTTCATGGGACTGCAACTGAGAGGGTTCAGTGGACTGCCCACAGCTGTTTTGTTGGGAGAAGAAGGGTCCCTCTGAGTACGAACCCACTTTCCCTGATCATCCATCTTCAGTAGGAACTTGAACATCTGGAAGTGTGCCAAAAGCTGGAGAGTTTTCCACTTGAGCGGTGTTTAGAACAAGAATTGTTTAACTGGAGTGTACGTAACAACAACAATCGTCAGATACTGATCATGGTGTGAAGAACTCGAGATCTTTTTATACGATCCAATCCTGCTAAGACAATTTCAATTGGTGTTGGGTGTCAGATGTCTACACCACTGTTTAATTCCTTATTTCCTCTCTGTGATCAGATCCTCTCAGGTTTCACATCACACCAAACTTCTACAACAAGGACTTCCTGGTAGCTTGATTAGGAGTATCTCACAAAACCTGGCTGATTAGTAGCATCCTGGCTGATTAGTATCTCACAAATTATCAATTGCTATCCGAGATGGCATTCCAATTACACACCTTGTCAATCTACTCTCAGGTTCCTATGGCGTCCCCAAACAAAACAAAATCTACTCTCAAAAGCTGATGGTTCCAGGAATCTAGTCAAATTAGGATGAGATAGCATATTTTCCCACCTTTCTATTGTCCACTATAATACCCCAAACAAAGAATCGCCAAGATTCTAACCAGGAACCGACCGAATCAGGAAATACTGGTCCCTGATTGGCTGATAACTAGTCACGTGACCTAAATAACGAGCTCTGATTAGTTGTTTACTTGTGTCGGTCGATTCCTGATTCTAACACCTCTGTTTCAGTTGTTGAGTTACCACGAGCACAATTGTGCCGGTATGATGTGCAGACTAAGGTACCCTCTAAACAAAACCAACATCAACTCTCCACCCCTCATTGGCAATCAGTTTGGGGACTTCCTCATCAAGAGCTCAGAGGTTCGTGAATATCATGCAGAAGAGCTCCTTCGATGTATAGATAGAGAAGTTTTTTGGCCAATCGTTCCAAAAACCCCAAAAACACTTCCCTAGAGCATCTCCATTATATTCTCAATGTATCAACTTTTCTAACTCTCCATAATTATACAGGTGAACTACGGAGCTCAGATCGGTGAGGGCCAGTTTGGGGTTGTATACAAGGGAAGCTGGAAGGGTTACACAGTGGCAATTAAAACTATGAAGGAGGGGTCAGTGAATAGTGACGATTTCTTTGACGAGGCCAAGATTATGATGCACTTCAAACATGCTAACTTGATCAGGTAATTCATGATGCATTTCAAACATGCAAACTTGATCAGGTAATTCATAATTACGTACTATACGTAGGGATCCTGCAAACGCAATACCTAAAATCCTGCATTAATTGTTTGTTCCCCCCTCTTTCCATTGTATATTTTTGGTTGTCAACAAAAATCCACACTAGGCAGAAAAGTTTTAATTCCAAAATAGCACACCCTAGTAGGCAGCTCTCTTGCTTACTAAACATCCTCGGAATGAAAAGTATGAACACAATGATACTCACAGTTTTTACATGCATAGTACAGAATAATCATTATGCATGCACAAAAGCAAAACAACAATATTGCTGGCGCTTTACGGACAAGATAGACAGCCTGTCTGTCGCCTAGTTGGCCTTGTTATCATACTTTTCAATTGTTAGACATTAGACATAGAAAAACAGCAATACATTACAGATAACATTCTAGCTATGGTCGGCTTTGAGATCTGTGATATTACTCAGAATTAGTTTCTGGTTTCGATATCTCCAGAGCGAAATATTGGATTCCTGAAATTGATTGACACAGCAGCTCTTCTGGCGTGATTATCATTTCTAAAAACAGATCCTCTACTCATAGCGATATAAATTATTGGATTCAAAAATGAATTCATTGGCGATACGACCACATACACGAAAAATAGTAATATCATTCGATTTAAAGATCTACTCTGCATTTCTTCTTCCATTGAGTTTCCATTCAATCGATCTTTGTTTCTAATTATAAATTGATCGCCAATCAACACGCAAATCATATTGATCAAACTAAGACCATTTATTAATAGAACCCTAAGTGTACTTCCAAGGGATTCATGAGCAGTGTCGTTACTGACTGGGTTCAAAAATCTTTTGAAAAGATGAACCACAGTCATAGATCCACATACGACAGCGGCACTTTGGAAAAGTAAGCTTGGTGCTAAATACGCTATATCTAAACTCACAGAGGAGATATAAAATCCTGAAATGTTTAAACCATCTTGTGGAAAACAAATTTGGACGTAGTTTATAAAAACTGACTCTTTTGAAATGTAACTGTCATAAAATGAATAAAACCCTTGCACAAATGCCGTAAAACCGAGAAATACCAAGAGGGAGCCAAAAAAGGGTTTTTGTGGTATCTCCCTAAAGGGGAATCTTATCTGTAAGAATCTCGCTACTGTTAGATAGCTGGTAATGATAAATGGAGCATCATAGACACATTTGTACGCAAATGAGTAAATTAAGCATTTTTCCGTGGTATTCCGATTCAAGTAGTAATAATATTGGTCTTCACAAATGTGAGACTGTGTTACATCCTCAAAACAAGCCTGGTCTTTTTGTTTCCAAAGACCGACAGCCAATCCAATACCAATGATAGGACATGTGAAGAGATCCACAGTACCGAGCACAAGATAAAGATCTCGTGCGATGGATGAGTTTTTCCAGTAGTTGTGTCGTAATACTAAAGTCGGATTTTTTGAAGTTGTCACCCCCCAGAGTGACGCGCGAGTTTTTATTTGCGCGTCGGAATCTTGTTTTGGCTCTCACGCCTTTGTTTCTCGGCCAATTTGGTCAAACCAAAATTTTACGGACTCCCAAAATTATGCTCTTTCCGGTGATATCCGGTTTTTTGCCGAAAAGTGAGAGGAAGTGGGGGCTGTCACGCGCAAATACGACGCCGCGCGACAAAAGGGGGGTGACAACTTCAAAAAATCCGACTTTA
>AVPN01001596.1:8116-20652 GCA_000695325.1 Pleurobrachia bachei | reverse complement strand
GTAATAAATTAAACATACAATAAATTTATATCTATACTACTGGAATAATAACCCACACCCTCCCCACAGCCCAAGAAGGGATCAACTGACTGTCTGATTTGCCCCGCTGGCACATATACTGACGCAATGGGTAGTGATACCTGCATGGAGTGTCCCCAGGGTACCTTCCAGGACCAATCAGGTGAATCATAGTTGAACTTTCTACAGAGTATTGAACTTTAAATTGAGTAAAGAGAGATAGGAATCGGTTCTAAAGAATCTTTAGAAAAGGTGTAAGGATTTAATTTGAACAGAACGATGAACTATAACTGATAATTATGTTCATGACCACGTGTTAATTTATTTCCACCTTCACAGGAAGTAACACGTGCAAAGGATGCCCCGATGGAAAAACAACCAAGGATCAAGGAACCAAGAGCCTTGATTCTTGCTACTGTAAGTATTAGTAGTCTTGATCCCCTTGCCATACTATGTACATGACTGTCGTGCACGTTTTTTGGCCTCTCGTTGCAGCCACACTGGGACTTCGGCCCGGTGCGGAGAGGACAGTTTCAGTCTCTTATATGTGACAAATTCTCCCCAACTCTCTATAGTCTATCTAATATCTCTATCTCTCTATCTAATATCTCCCTAACTCTCTACCTAATTCCTCCGTGACCTATCAGGGGAGCAGTGCCCTATTGGATACCACCGAAACTCGGAGACTAATGACTGTGATGAGTGCCCCCATGGAACCTATACCGACACTGTCGAGTCTGCCACATGCACACCCTGTGCACAGGTTAGTAGTTTATCTCTCCCTCCCCCCGGCCTAGCTAAGAAGTGAGAATCTTGTGCAAATGTTAGTGCGTAGCTGATCTCTCCCCTAGCCTTAGCTCAGAGCTGCAATACGTCTCCTACATCATCTCCACCTCAGAAATCTATTCCACAACTTACAATCTCTCCCTCCCTCCTAGGGATACTTCAACCCCATTCGACGACAGAGGAAGTGCCTTCAGTGTCCCTCCAAGCACTGGACCAAGGGTACTGGTGCCATCCAACAAACTGACTGTATCGGTGAGTAGTGTTAGATAATCTAACTTTGATTAGTGCTAGTATAGTGTTATTTGAGGTGCCCAAACAAAATACTTCCCTTAGCAACCCATCTCTTTTTTACCATTGCCTCATTGAATATAAGAAACCTCTGGCCCATCCCCTTTTTCCTCTCTCCTAACCCCCTCCCCATTTTAGGACCCATCCTAATTGCCTGTGATGAAGAGAATATGACTGGAAACTGCCAGACATTCACTGATGTATCCAACAGGATCCCCATCCAAGTCAAATCTCTTGAGGTGAGGGTTTAAATATGTTATGTTCAAACCCTCCTTTACATCTGTAAAGGGTTTCAATCTAGGCAAAAGATTTCTACAACACATTGACTGCTAAACAATAATTAGTGAGAGAGAGAACAGCTTGGGTACTGACCCCTGCTTGTTGACATTTTTGTGAAAAATCTATACTCTTCTCTCTCTCATTCTACAATTCTACCCCAAACACAGGTGAAAGCAGGACAATTCAAGCTTTACAGCAGTATCAGTTTCCAAGGGAGCAGCGTCACCCTGAAATATCCTTTCAAGTCCGACAAGATCGGTAGTCAAGATCCCCTCAAGGTTGCTCCCCGATCTCTCGTTTCTGACAGTAAGTTGAACTTCACAAATGCTGGTTTTCCAATTGTCCGTAAATAGTACAATGCAACGAAACGATTCCTAATTCAACCCACCATCCCCTCAATTTCCAACCACTTCCTCCAGTCTCCACTCCCCCTGCTTATAACATGCGAATTTCTCCCCCACAGTTGATGATTCATTCTGCTACGAGAACCGAGGCGCAGAATACCAACCCTCCCGATTCTACAATGTCACCGCAAGTGGTGCTGCCTGTAAAAACTGGAAGGAAACCAAATTCTCCAGCTTTGGAGACCACAGTTATTGTGGAAACCCGGACGAGAAGACAAAGGTTGAGCCGTGGTGTTACACACATGATCCTGAGAAACCTTGGGAGTACTGCAGTGTGCCAAAATGCGGTGAGTAGGAAGGGAGATATAGCAGCGTGTTTAGAAACCTTGGGAGTATTGTAGTGTGCCCAAGTGTGGTGAGTAGGGAGGGATACAGGGTGTTTAGAAACCTTGGGAGTACTGCAGCGTGCCAAAATGCGGTGAGTAGTAGTAGGGAGGGGGAGATGGGATACAGGGGGGAGATACAGGGTGTTAAGAAACCTTGGGAGTACTGCAGCGTACCCAAGTGTGGTGAGTATGGAGGGAGGTGTACAGTGGGATAAAGAGATATACCAGGAAGTTTAGAAACCTTGGGAGTACTGCAGCGACGCAGCGTGCCCAAGTGTGGTGAGATGGGATTTGGGAAATCTAAAATAAATCTAAAACTCTTAGCTCCTTTTTATTTTCTATTTCTCATTCAGTTTGGGACTTTGAGTGTTACACTGGAAATGGATACGAATACAGGGGAACTATTGCACGAACCGAGAACGGGTACAATTGTCAAAACTGGCTGTCTGACTTCCCCCACCCTCATGTAAGTTGCCAGGTTCTGCCTACAGATCGCGCGCTCCGTCTGAACAAAACAACATGTAAGTAGTGTATCTTAGCTCTCTCTTTCATAAAAATAACGATCTTACGTTCTCTCTCCCCTCTCTCTTTAGTTAAAGTAACGATCTCAATTTCTCTCTCTATATTAAAATTAACGATCTTACTTTCTCTCTCTTTAATATCTGAAGCGATCTTACTTTCTCTCTCTATATTAGAATTAACGATCTTACTTTCTCTCTCTTTAATATCTGTAACGATCTTACTTTCTCTCTTTAATACCTGTAACGATCTCACTTTCTCTCTATAACACCTGTAACGATCTCACTTTCTCTCTCTTTAATAAAACTAACAATCTCTCTTTTCTCACTATAATAAAACTAACGATCTCACTTTCCCTCTCTCTTTACTAAAACTAACGATCTCTCTTTCCAGGGTTACCATCATGGTGCTGGTATCGGCGACCACAACTACGGCCGAAACCCCGCTAACAACGAAAAGGCTCCATGGTGTTTTACTACTAACCTCTTCAAGCGATGGGACTACATTGCCCCGCCTAAATGCGGTTAGTTAACGTCGACCCACCCCAGCATGACTATAAGATGTCTCCATCGACCTTGACACTATCCCAAGCTCAATTTCATCCAATTTTATCCAGTTTTGCCCGACTCTAACCGAAATTTACCACCTATTTCAGATCGAAAGAAGCACCCCTTCTACCGAGCTTAAAGAGAGAGAACAGAGATACATTCTACGCGATCAAACGGAGAGACTTATAGTGGATATTGGACAGTGAATCAAGGATACCGGACATTACTAACTGAATGAAATATTATTAAACAAGACAAGTCACAAGTGGTTATTTTGTACATTATTATAATTTATTACAATTCTCTGGTTCATAATATAACGCGTTTTTACTGTCTTCCAATCCCCTCTAAATTCACACATCCCTAAGGCATCCTAGCTAGTAGCCTCCCTCCCTTTCAACAATCGACCTAACCAATTTCCATCGATGAAACTTTCCTTACTAAATGGCTGTATCATCGGCCCAGTTCAGGCAGTCTTTTTTCTCCCTATTTTGTATTTCTGGTCATGATTCATTCAGACTCGCATATCTGGGTGGTGGTTTTGGGATGAGGGAATTCTCGTTAGGAACTGTGCTGTCAGAGCATTGGCCTGACCCTATTCTCATTTCTGCGGAGCACGCGAGAACTGTGGTCAGAGCATTGGCAGGAACTGTGTGCTATGTCTGAATTATACAAATTACGGTTGTATACTTGCTACCAGGCATGATCGCTGTACAGATCATCCGATGGAAATTTTTTGTTCCCTTCAACACGTTTTTATTCACCTATTAGCCAAGTCTCCCTCACTGTTTCACTTTTTCCTGCCCCTACCAATTAATTAATCACTTTTTGTCCCCTCTAGAAAGTATGTCCAAGAAAACCCTAATAACGAAAGTCATCAAGACAGGCCCCTCCTCCTCCCTCCTTACAAAACCCAAACAGAAAACCAGTGAAGTATGGACTACCAAACAGCATCTCTGCAACGCTGGAGCCCTAGCTAAGAAATATCTCGAAAACCCTCGCGTTCACCCCCGGCTAGTGTACGACAAGACTCGTGATCTACAGATAGTTAAACCGTATATCATGACAGTTAACACGCGGTTAACATCCCAAACGGTCAAGTTAACTGGTAAACAATGGCTAGAGTTAACATCACGCGACCCGATACCACGGTGTCTCAGATCACAACATCTAACCTCGCTTATTGAGGGAGGTGTCATGAAAGTAGATGGAAAGATAATACCTCCAGATATGTTGCTAAAAGGTCGAGATCAGGTCATCCGGACCCATCACCGGCACGAGAGAGTTGTTCCCGTGGTTAGGGTAGATGGGATTATTCCAGAACCAGTAATACCAACACTTTGGAGTGTGGACAAACCCGCTGGTTTACCTGCTCTCATGGACTTGAGGACCCACTACTACAACTCCCTCCCCTTTATGTTGCACTCCTTCAAACTCCTCCCAACAGCCACACCAATCGTGGTTAACAACCTGGGTTTAGCATCTGGAATTGTGTTGCTAGGTAGCAACCACAAGGCAGTGACACGGTTTAGAAGGGTGGTTGGGGGAGGGGGTGTTCAGTTTGAATACCTCGCACGGGTTCACGGTCACATGGAAAAGAGTGGAGATGATGTGGAGGTGTTACAACGAAATGCGGGGACTACTTTAGTGAGAGTTGTAACTAGTAATCTGGATATTAAACATGTTACACATTCTCTTTTCTCAAAGGGACACCCTGTACTCAACGACTGGGAAAATCTGCAAAACTTCCCCGGGGCATACATCACTAAATCTTTAACTCTGGATTTTGCGGATCGGCCAATTGATGGTCTTTTCAGTGGAAAGAGAAAGAAATTGGTCGATAGTAAAATCGCCACTTGTTCAGTCATGGAAAACCCGCTTTCAAAAACCAAGGAATTGTACGTTGTTGAGCCACAGAATCTCAAATTAACCGGAGAACTAAGCGAGTATTATAACAGTTATACTAAAACTGTTCGGGGATCCCATGTTAAAACTACAAATTGTGCTGAATGTAATATTATGAGATTGCCACTACCAGTGCCACTTTTGTCGCCCAATATTCATCTTCAGTCCGTGGTTGCAGATGGGATGAGTGTTATTAGTAGAGAGACACCCTCCTGGGCTTAGAATTTACATTTGTGATGAGTTCGTTTGATTGAAAATTATTGTGTTCTTTTTTACCAAAAAACTGAAATCGTGTCCTTTGATTTTGAACCGTCTTGAAACTCGTACACCAACCAGTTGTTCGGTGACGCGCAAGGTTTCGTTGGTGTAGAAAGTTGTATTTCAGCATTGGATAAGTGCGCGTAACTAATTCAGAATGAGTTAAAAGTGTGCTGACAAGCGTGAGAATCAGGTGAGGGGGCACCAAAACTGAGTGAAGAGTTGAAACCACGGTGCTTTTCCAGTCCACGCCGTATTCATTCGGTGAATCTCGAAGACATGGTTCACATTATACGGTCGAGTCCGTTGCCTTAGTATAAGTACAAAACGCAGTAATATAACGATTGGTCAACAAAATAAAAACTAATAAACAAACATTAAACACACGGCAAACAAATTGTCAATATATCTTTATACAGTCTTTCTTCACATGTCAGGGCGGTATAACCAACTTTCATCAAATTCACAAATCTTCTTCGTAGAGGCTGTCCAATTCAGTTATCACTCATATCAGTTATGTTACACACCTGAAAAATTGGAATGTTAGTTAAGAGCTTAAGTTATAAAAACAAATGCCAAAGAGCTAGAACTTAAAAAGTCTTCTCACCATTATTTCAGGGCAGTATCAGCATGTTTATTAACTTTTGTCCACTTCGCTACCAAAGAATTCATTCCCTTGTGCTTTTTACTGCTTAAACCGGATGATTTCACTCGTTTCTGAAAGAAAGTTTCGTCAGTAATAGGTGGACAATCCACAAAAATAGATGTACATTCCGTAAAAATAGGTGGACATTCCGCAACTTTTCCCACGACCGTTCTCCTCCCTACAAAAGGTGGAGCAGCACAGTTGAGTTAGGAGTGCGCGGTCCACCATTTGGGTGGCCTCGCGCGTTACGCGCAACACAACATGTAGACCCCTTCTCTCGGTTTCGGGTGAGATTTCACACACATGTCACTCAGTGTGTATGTCACTTCGTGTGTACAATTATTTCAAGTACTAATTAGGAACTGATTAATACCTTTTTAGCGGTGGTCGCTTTAGCAGATTGCGTTGGTGTTGAATCTTGCTTCGTGGTTGTTTCAGAGGGGGCACCAAAACTGAGTGAAGAGTTGAAACCACGGTGCTTTTCCAGTCCACGCCGTATTCATTCGGTGAATCTCGAAGACATGGTTCACATTATACGGTCGAGTCCGTTGCCTTAGTATAAGTACAAAACGCAGTAATATAACGATTGGTCAACAAAATAAAAACTAATAAACAAACATTAAACACACGGCAAACAAATTGTCAATATATCTTTATACAGTCTTTCTTCACATGTCAGGGCGGTATAACCAACTTTCATCAAATTCACAAATCTTCTTCGTAGAGGCTGTCCAATTCAGTTATCACTCATATCAGTTATGTTACACACCTGAAAAATTGGAATGTTAGTTAAGAGCTTAAGTTATAAAAACAAATGCCAAAGAGCTAGAACTTAAAAAGTCTTCTCACCATTATTTCAGGGCAGTATCAGCATGTTTATTAACTTTTGTCCACTTCGCTACCAAAGAATTCATTCCCTTGTGCTTTTTACTGCTTAAACCGGATGATTTCACTCGTTTCTGAAAGAAAGTTTCGTCAGTAATAGGTGGACAATCCACAAAAATAGATGTACATTCCGTAAAAATAGGTGGACATTCCGCAACTTTTCCCACGACCGTTCTCCTCCCTACAAAAGTTGGAGCAGCACAGTTGAGTTAGGAGTGCGCTTTCCACCATTTGGGTGGCCTCGCGCGTTACGCGCAACACAACATGTAGACCCCTTCTCTCGGTTTCGGGTGAGATTTCACACACATGTCACTCAGTGTGTATGTCACTTCGTGTGTACAATTATTTCAAGTACTAATTAGGAACTGATTAATACCTTTTTAGCGGTGGTCGCTTTAGCAGATTGCGTTGGTGTTGAATCTTGCTTCGTGGTTGTTTCAGCCTGGGGACGGGGAACTGTGTTAGACTGGAGGAGAGTGGGAGACGCTTTTTGGGGGGTTTCTGTAGTCTAACAAGTACTGAGTGTAGTTTTTCAAGTTGTAACTGAGTGTAACTAAACGAACAAAGAAAAGCCCTGTAGGTAGACAGCATTCTACATATAATTAGACAGTATGTCGGATCGAGCAAAAGGAAAGGAATAGAAGAAAGGGAGAGAGAGAGAGATGATGAGATAGAGGGGAGGGAGATAGAGAAAAAGAGAAGGAGATAGATAAGAAAAGATGAATTCTTGATATACGCTGGAACAGTTGCCATATATCTGATATTGATCATGTTCATATTGCCATGTTGTCTGTAAAGAAGTGATGTTGGGGTTAGTACAATTCAATTACCAGAAACGAGGACAGTACAGCGACGGAGGAAGGGAGGCTTGGTGGATGGTAGTAGCAATCTTACCGGCGAAGCGCTGGCGGGGTCAGTTTCAGAGGTGGATGGGGCAGCGGAGTAACGAACCGGGGCGCACACTCGCACAACTCTGCAGAGGGAGAGGGAGTTAGGAAACAGATAAAGTACCATTTCCAAAGTTTTCAGCACTTCCGTCTTATGAAAAGGAAAAAAGGAAAAACAGGAGTTTATCTAGACTGTTTTGTTTCTGTCATCTGTGAGCCTTCAGCAGATCAAAAATAGCCCTACTAATTAAGTTGGGCTATAATAGGACCATCTAACAGTTCACCAAACTAAACACATACCCTATCTGTGGTGTAGGTTCATCTTCTCCACCACTCTCATCGCTGTTCCCTGGTGAATACGCCTCTCCCAGTGCCGCTAACCCTCCTCCAATAATACCCCCTCCTCCAATATGTTGAGTCCCAATTATACCTCCTACTCCAATACCGACTGGTGAGGGCGCTGTTGACACTACAATCCCAGCAGCTGTACTAACAGGAACCCCTTCCATGGGGAACACAAGAGATGGTCTGATCATTGCTTGCTGTGCGGCTGCTCTCAACAGAGGGAAGGAAGTAAATGAGGGGAAGGAGGCGACATGTCCTTGGTGGTGGGGAAGGAATGTTGGAGCTAGGGGTGATGACGTCAGAGGTTGTGACGTCACGATCGAGTTGTGTGTCCGCATCACCTGATGGCTGACTGAGAGAGCTGCGGCAAGACTCACTGGGGTGCCCATTAGCGGTGGTTTACCGTAGGAGATTAGGGATGGACCTCGTTGGGCAGCTGTCATCATTGGGTTGGGAGGTGACGGCATCAGGGGTGGGCTGTGGATGGTCGGTTTAGAGAAAATGGAGGAGCGAGATATCACTGGGGATTGGACTCTTGGGGGCGGTGGAGCAGGGATGACATTTCGAGTAGGTCCTGACGGGGGTCCAATTATGGGTTTAGGAGGGGGTCCAGTGGGTCCAATTAGTGGCTTAGCAGCATGTCCAATCTCAGTTGGTGGGCGTGGAGGGGTGAATGTTCCAATGGAGGACACTGCTTTGGGTGTCTCCGGGGGTGGTGGAGGTGGAGGTTGTGGTCCAATTATCGGGGCAGGGGCAGGTCCAATTATTGGGGCAGGGGCAGGTGTTGATTCACCGTTTCCTGGTTTCATCTGAAAATGAGGTGTTGAGTTAGTTGGGTTTCTACTTTCTAGTACATCCCCTAATACCCCTGTTATGTTCTAACCCCCAGTCCCCAAACCACTTAGCAAATGAATTCGTATGACTGACTAAACACTACACGAAGTTTGCCTAAAATAAATCATCACAATTATTAATCATCAATTACAATAACACTATTAATATTCCCTCCATCTTCACCCCTCTTCTCCTCTACATGAGAGGATATTGTCTTCTCTTCGACCCCTTCTCTCACTACACGCCCTACAATCTGTCCTTTCCGAACAACAAATTCTTGTCCACTATTCTGTTTAAACGACAGCTCCGCCTCTCTCTGAGTCTGTTTAATAGACCGTTCAGTCTCCCTGTTTAACTTCTGTCCCTCCTCCGTACCCCCATGAATTTCTGTCATGTGTTTAGTTAGAAAGTATTGCTGTTTTACGCTATACCCACAGATCTGACACCGATACGGCCGATTCTCACTCCAAATGTGTTTCTGCATGTGTTGGTTAATCTGGGTCAACTGCACAGCGCTGTAACTGCAATACCGGCACTGGAACGGTTTGACTTTCTCATGTATCCTCATGTGTGATTTCAGGTTGCTGCTCTGTTTAGCGGAGTAAGGGCAGTATGAACATCGAAATGCTTTTGCTCCTGTATGTGTTAATAAGTGGCATTTGAGAGAGGTGCTGGATGTGCCGATATAGCTGCAATAGTTGCACTGGTAACTGCCAGATTTGGTGTGTCGGATGATGTGTGTTTTAATACTGCCTTTCCAGTGAGTTGTGAAGTTGCAAAACCAACAACGGTATACTTTACAAATGGAGAGAGAACGGACACTTTTGAGTTTGAGAGATTTTGGTTCCGTTGTTAGGAAGGGGAATTGTTGTTGTCCCTTCGTTGCTAAGGAGGGTAGTTGTTCCGCTGTTTCTTGGTCGTTGTCAAGTTGTGGTGATGTGATATCCATTTCTTCGATTCGTTCAGTTTTTATTGTGGGAAGTTCCGTTGCTAGGCACGGAGAGTGTTGCAGCTCTTCCGTTTCTAGGGAGGGATAATGTTGCTGTTCTTCTGTTGCAAAGGATGGAGAGTGCTGCTGTTCCTCTGTTGCTTGGGAGGGAGAGTGTTGCTGTTCTTCTGTTGCTAGGCACGGAGAGTGTTGCAGCTCTTCCGTTTCTAGGGAGAGAGAGTGTTGCTGTTCTTCTGTTGCAAAGGATGGAGAGTGCTGCTGTTCACCCGTTTCTAGGGATGCTAATTGTAGCTGTTCCTCCGTCGTTAGGAACTGTTCATCATTCAATTCCATCTCATCAAAACTATTTTCCTCGACCAACCCAAGCGTTCCTCCACTGACAGTTTGGACGAGTGACAAAAGAGAGGACGGTGATCCAGGCATCAACTGTTCAAAAGAGGGAGATTCTTGTAGGGATGATGATATAACTGCCTCAGTGCACGTCCTCACCACCTGTTCCAATAACAATATAGCCAGATCCCGGGCATGACATGCCCGGACATGTTCCCGCAGTCCCTCAACCCCATCACCAGATATTGCACCGCACACGACACAACGCAGAACAGTAGCCATCACGAAATGTGCACCTAGTTTTTGTTGTTTTACCGATCACCCCTAGCTCTCTTGGGGGATGGATGGTTTGTTTAAAAAGCGCCGACACGTGACTACAAATAGATGATGGTGTACAAACCATGTGACAATAAGAGAGTAGTGGGGAGAGGGAAAGAGAGAAAGAAGGAGTGAGAGAGTGTGAGAGAGAGAGAATTTGACGGTATGTCGAGAAGTCTTTCTGACCAAGATAAACAATGTTGTTACAACAAACACATCACCGGGCAAAAAAAGAGAGGGACAGAGAGAGAAAGAGAGAGGGAGATAGAGGAGAAAAGATAGAGAGAAAAGATAAAGATAGAGAGAAAAGATCAAGATAGGTCATAGGGCCACAAACTTGATAGGATAGTCCTGTCATCTGTGCGTGTCTTATAAATACAAATGACCGCAATGTTATTGGAAGGGCCTGAGTGGCATAGCCGAGGTGTTAACCAATTTAACGGGCTGGCTGGTGGCTGGGTAAGGCCAAGAGGTACCTAATAATAGTTAGGTCCAACAAATGAGCGCCAATAGGTCCAAATAGGTCGAAACTCAGACCCGAATCAGTTGGCTGTGGAAGAAGGAACTACCAATAGAATGTGTATCAAAGATTATGAACAAAGTTAGGAGCGTAGACAAGAGCATTACACCCATGACGGGTAAAGTTCTCTCTCTCTCTCTCTCTCTCTCTCTCTCTCTCTCTCTCTCTCTCTCTCTCTCTCTCTTCAACTGCTGCACAATTTCTCTCTTTTCACTCTCTTCTATCCAAATCATTCTTTCTTATTTACCTCTCTCCATTTTTTATATCTCTAGCTCTCCAGTCTCCCTAAAATTCAGATATTCTCCCTCCCAAGGCCCTTTTTGGCTGTTAGATCACTTGGGAAAAGAATCATGAAGCTATCTTTAAATGGTAGAAGATCTGACTCTGAGATTATTTCACACAAAAGATAATTATATCTCCTAGCCTGGCCCTTGTACTATTTCCCAACTTGTTATGTTCTAACGCGGGGCGTGTGAACTGTAGTCATAACTTGGCAATTGCCAACAGCCCTAATTAATACCCCCTCTAACATCCTTATTAACATCCGATGTACTGATGCAGATTGTGGTTACAACAATCACATTACCTTATCGATTTCTTGTTGGAACTGCTCGTACAGGTCCTCTTCTTCTTCATCCTCCCCCGGGTGTGTTATCTGGGTTTTACCTGTCTTAACATTCCGGTATACATACCTCTGATCCTTTCTGAGAGGGGAGGAGAGGTGGGTTAGCATTGGTTAACACTTGGAGAGGAGAGTTAGCAAGATAGGTCAATGCTGGAAAGGGGAGCGAGGGGAAGTAAAAACGTGAGGGGAGGTAGGAGTTAACAATTAAAGAGGAAAGTTAACAAGACTGCTAGGCTTTTAAGTTAACAAAAGAAGGGTGTTTGGAAGAATGTAGCTGTACCTATCAAAGCTGCATTGCCATCCAGCTGGCACATCTTTCTCCACCTCCTCCCTCAACTTATCACCCACCTCCCTGATCTTCTTCTTGACATATCCCAACGATAACTCCCCCGCTCGGTAATCAGACATCCTTGTCCTGATCTCCACACAAGCAACTTGGAATTTACTGCCAACCTTCCCTCCTAGGAACTCCAGTTTCTCGCACAGAATAGTTGCTTCGTTTTCGAGGGCGGCAGGGGCTGCTCCTATCCCGCCAGCCTCTTGGAACTTTCTCCTCTTATTGTTGGTAGGGGATGAGGTAGTTTCAGTTGGTTCGAATAGTTTGGCATTAGCAGCGGCGATCGATTCTTTTTTCCGTTTTATCTCCTCGTTTAGTTGGGCCATTTTCCGTTCCGTAGGAGTGGAAAATGTGAATTTACCGAAGGACGACATGGAGGTGTTACTTGCCGGAACAGCGACCTGAGAGAATGGGACTGTGTTATCTTTGGGGTAGGGTAATAGAAAATATACCGACAGTCATGGCCTGGGAATGGCCATGGGAGTATTAGCTATCAGTTAGGTAGAAAGAATAGAAATATACAGACAAC
>AVPN01001595.1:8618-21267 GCA_000695325.1 Pleurobrachia bachei | reverse complement strand
GATAAGAGAGAAGCAAAACTGTAACGTAAGCTGGAACAAACTGATAATAACTTATACGATAAATAAGGACAACATTCTATACTCGACCGAAGGTCGAAGGATTTATTGGTTATATTACATTGGTTAGCTAAAGGCTAAAGCAGACTTGCTTGGTATAATACGGAAAGAAGTTTATTCAACCAGTATGGCTATGGTTGATGATACCAGGAAACCGACCGAATCAGGAAATACTGGTCCCTGATTGGCTGATAACCAGTCACGTGCCCTAAATAACGAGTTCTGATTGGTTGTTTACTTGTATCGGTCGGTTCCTAGTTGATATATACCACCAACTATGGGTGTGTCGTTTCTCCCAACTATATTTGCATTGAGTAGTACAACATAACGCATGATCTGCTACTTTGTTCAGCTAACACACGACAAAGTATTTCCTTATATCCACACAAGGGAGGTACTGCCCAGTTATAAGGGATGTGATTTATCAGATCTTAACATGACTCCATTATATTGGGATTCTCTTATTGCAACTCTCTCAGAATACTAAGCTTTTGTAGTACGGTCGTGTTATCGGAATAGAATATAATTCCCTTTGTTTTCTATATCCTCCCACTAATCAACAACCCGGTTACTGGTTAGATCTAATTAGTAAACAAAATAAGTATGAAGAATTTAACACTAATTGACAAGATGTAATTTCTTTGGGATTGCCGGCTTTGTCAAAACTAAAGAATGGCCTAGTAAAAAAATAATCATTTTACCATACCTAAATTCAAAACACGCGAGTGATTGATGATCACAAATCAAGTGAATTTAGAGTAAACCGTCGGTTCAACCACATCTGGTTTTGTTCCACCTGCAACTCTGCCAGATTTCCCTAAAAACTCTACATCTGCATACACCTCAGTTGAATTAGTCCTTCCTACACACTGGTTGAGCGTCGAATAACTTTGTTCTGCATCTAAAGGTTGCTGGAATTCCCCCAATATGTTATATGTATCATCTTCCACGGTATTCATAACTATCACAGTATCTGCATTATCGCCAGATTTATACTTCCGGAGGAAGACAATTGTTACTATGGTAACCATGGTAACCACGAAGATTACTGAAAGCACTGTACCGATAATTAGGAATATGCTGATGGGTTGTTTACAAGAAGTTAAGCACACCTCACACCGTGTCCCATTCCATCCTACTTCACAGATGTCACAGTTGTCTCCTGTTACATGTGGCCCACAGACTAACATTCCCTGGTCATCACAGGTTGACATACCAAGAGTTGGGATGCAGAGTTCAGAGCAGTTTCCGGCTGGATAATAGTTTATATCACAAGTGTCACACCCCTCTCCAGCCCAGCCAATATCACAGGTCTCACAACCAGGTTCCTTCCAGTTTCCTTTACAAATATCACAGTTGATTCCGCCCCACTTGCCTTTACAATCACCACAGCCCATCCCTTGAAAGTGTGGATCACAAATGACCAGCACTTCGTAGGATATGATTCCCTTTCCACCTGTAGCGTTCCCATGGTACCAGATCCTTTCATGCTTGTCTCCTAGATTCTCTATCCGTGATATTGATTCCACAAAATCTTCCCCGGTATCCTCTTCATAAACAGATAGCGAGATATTTAAAGAGGCAAGTGAAGTGAAGTTGAAATTGAAGGGGCATTGAAAATAATCCAGTTGAGTCAAGTTAACAACATTGGTATTGGCTGGGAGTGTGATTTTGTCTTTGTACAGGAGCGATGTGTTCGCGATAGAGAGGTTGAAGTCTCGGAAAACAAAGTCACAATCGTTATAATCTTTACAGTCTGCGTAACTGTAACTTAGAAACTGAAGTGACAGATCTCCACTTCCCCTTACTACCGCCTGAAAATGGATGGAGGTGAATTCTAAAGTAAGGTAAGTTCTATAGAGCGAAGTCCATCGTTTAATTAAAACCGCAATTTGTTCTTACCATGGATTTAATGAGAAGAAGAAGAATTAAATTCCGCCAACTGCACCGGTACACCATTTCTTGTCATGAGAGATTAAGCTTTGAAACAGGTCGTTATAGGAGTTAAAACACAGTCAATTAACACAATTTAAACCAGATCAAACCAAATAAAGTCACACACAAATCAATTAAAATTACTATAAATTGTTGCCTCTGCATTTTCTTCCACAAAACTGTCTCTACGATCTTGTTTTTTACCAAAAAACTCTACACACGCATACTGAGTCTCATCTTCTCCTGTAGCTTCATCTGGGGCAGTGATTATATCATTGTCAGCATATAACGGATCAACACACTCAATAACGATTTCATTATCAGCGTAAAGTGGTTCTTCTGTTATATTGACGTCATTATCAGCGTAAAGTGGTTCTTCAGATTCGATTCCTTGGTTTTTACAAACAGTAGAATAAACGGGTGGATCGGGATGTGCCTTCTTGGCCAGCCTTCTTTTAATGCTACGATGGTGATTCAACTTAGCATAGCTACCTTCATCCTCAACTGGTGGATTCTGGAAATCACCGAGTTTATTGTAGGTTTCTGGATCTGTAAGAGTTGGTCTGACTTCATTTAGTGTATTGTAGGCTGCTGGGTCTGTCCTAACTTCATTTAGTGTGTTGTAGGCGTCTGGGTCTGCTTTTAATACTGGTTTTATTTCACCCAGTTTGTTGTAAGTATCACAATCGTTGTGAGGTAAAATAGTGCGAGGTGTCGGATGATTCACTACCACATCCATCTGTATCTCTCCTAAGGAACTCCCTTTATTCGCCTCACGCCTTCGTTTTCGAAGAACAAACAGTGCTACTAAAGCCAAAACAAGAAACAGCACCAAAAAGAGTCCACCGCCCACGCCCCCTCCGATACCAGCCACTGGAACTGCGTTTTTCTTACATTCCTCCGCTGAACTACCCTCCATACACACCCGTTCCCCTTCCTTGGTGCACAGAAAGTCGTGGTCAGGAACACACTTCCGGTCACAATGATTCCCAAACCAGTTTGTGGCACACTCCTTCCTACCATTCCCATCGCATGTAAACCGCTCAGAATCCCTGCAGAACGTTGTACAGGAGGTGCCATAGTAGTGGATGGCACACTTGTCACACTTGGGACCAGAGAACGGAGTATCACAAACCAAGATCCCGTTTTTGTCGCATTTTGATCTTCCTATAGTAGCAGTACAGCGCACAGAGCAATTCCCCGCCGGGTAGAAATTAGGCGCACAGGTTTCGCAGTGAGATTTGATGTCCCACCCGTTTTCACAGGTGTCACAGGTGTCTCCTGTTACATGCGGCCCACAGACCAACTTTCCCTGGTCATCACAGGTCGACATACCAGGAGTTGGGATGCAGAGTACAGAGCAGTCTCCGGCTGGGTAGTAGTTTGTATCACAAGTCGTACAATTGGTCCCAATGTCCCATCCTGTCAGGCATTTGTCACAGTTGTCCCCTGTGACATGGGGCTTACAAACCAGAGTACCCTGGTCATCACAAGTTGACATGTTTGGGACAGACACACAATTTACCGAGCAGTTCCCCGCTGGATAAAAATCTGGGGAACAGAAGCTGCATTGTGTTCCTAAATCCCAACCGTTTTCACAGGTATCACATTTGTTTCCTGTGACGTGATCGTTGCAGACTAACTGTCCCTGGTTAGTACAGGTTGACATTCCCGGAGTCTCGATACACTTCACGGAGCAGTTTCTAGCAGGATAATAGTGGTCATCACAGGTCGTACAGTTTGTCTTAATATCCCATCCTGTTTCACAACGGTCACAAGTGTTGGGAGGTTTGACATGGGGCTCACAGACCAACTGTCCCTGGCCATCACAGGTCGACATACCAGGAGTTGGGACGCAGTGAGTATCACATACACCAGCAGGATAATAGTTTTCAGCGCAGGACGTACAGTTTGTCCCAATGTCCCACTCTTTTTCACAACTGTCACAGTTGTCCCCAGTAACGTGATCTTCGCAGATAAGGTTTCCCTGGCTGTCACAGGTTGACATGTTTGGGACATAGATACAATTTACTGAACAGTTCCCAGCTGGATAGAAATCTTTGGAACAAGAGCTGCAGTTGTCCCCAATGTCCCAGCCGTTTTCACAGGTGTCACAGGTGTTTCCTGTTACATGTGGCCCACAGACCAACTTTCCCTGGTCAGTACAGCTAGACATTCCTGGATTAGGTGTACATGGCACAGAGCAGTCTCCGGCTGGGTAGTAGTTGTCGGCGCAAGACGTACAGTTTGTTCCAATATTCCATCCTGTCTCACAGCGGTCACAAGTGTTTTCAGGAATTACATGGGACTCACAAACCAGCGTACCCTGGTCGTCACATTTTCCTAGATTGGGCTTATCGTTGCATTCAGTAAGGCAATTCCCAGCCGGATAATAGTGTGCGGCACAGGTCGAACAGTCTGTCTCAATGTCCCAGCCAATATCACAGGAACTACAATCATCTTGTTCCTCCCAGTTTCCTCTGCATACTGTCACCTTTCCACTTTCTCCAACAATCTGCACAACCCTTCCCTTGAAAGTGTGGATCGCAATCTGATATCCGGAATTTGTATGACAGATCAGCTGTATTACCGGCTTCTGTTGTTCCAGAATATGTTTCAGACTGCAAACTTGAAGTGACTTTACTGTTTGAGAGAGGGATAGAAATGTCAATGTTTTGGATTTCATCATCAGAGGAAAGATCATCATCTTCCCAAACTTCCCAGCTCATACTAACTGTTGCATCTGCTGGAAAGTTTAACGAAAATACGCCACTGAAGTACGAAACAGTTCTCAAATCCACAATGTTTGTATTGCCTGGAAGATCTATTTCATTTTTATACACCTTTGAGATTCCATCGATGCTGATTTGAAAGTATTTGAAGTAAAAATCACAATCCTTTAATTCATCACTGCAAGCAGGATTACTATACTCCAAAAACTTTATCTCAACTGTCCCACTTGACTCAACGTACAGGGTCTGAAGAGAGAAAGAAGTGAGTTTAGGAACTAGAAAATGAAACTAAATAATACGAATACTAATTATAATAATAATGCCACTAATCTGCATTTCAAACGATCATACCTACCTGAACGAGCAAGAGAAGCAGCACAATGAGTAGACGCATATTGAAAAGTGTGGGTGTGTGTTATTTCGTGTTATCGCGTATAATGTTACAACAGGGCCAGGCAGCTCTTGAAGTTTTGGGTACACTTTTGGGTGATGAGACGCAATCGGCACCATCGCGTGACCCAATAATATTATGCCTAGAAGTTTTTACTCAATGACAATTTTCCGCGGTACATGCACTATCTTACGATATTTGGTCGATCGACCTCCGGATCAGATGACATTATTGGAATCTGATCCATCCAATCCCTCACCCCCAAGGATCAGATCTCATTATCTGCACCCTGCTACACGGACGTAGGAAGATCAGATCACATGATCAGAGTAGGAGAGAGGAGAGAAAGAAAGTGAAAGAGAGAAAGAGAGAGTGAGAGTGAGAAAGTGAGAAAGTGAAAGAGACAGAGGGACAGAGAGACAGAGAGAGCCAGATCATACAGAGAGAGGGAGAGCCAGAGAAAGACAGAGGGAGACAGGGAGTGCTCAGATAGAGAGTGAGAGAGAGAGACAGCGAGAAAAAATATGGAAACATATCCCTCGATTTGCGATCGGTACGATCGCCCCAGTTTTGCTAGTGAAAAATTAAAGAAAAACTCCTGATATTTCCCTTATTTACCTAACCCTGTGATTTATAAAACATATTGTGAGAGAAACCAATACAACTGATATGGACGTTATTATGTTCTAGCCCTCCCTTACATTTGTGCTTCAGCGGCGCAGCGCCCGAAACACAGTCTAGCTAGGCAATATGGACGTGTATCTAGGGTTAAAAACTAAATGCACACCCCTATCTCTCTCAGGTACGGTTGAGAGGTTGGAACTGCAGGGAAACATCAGACAGAAGATAACATCCTTTGCCCCCTCCTCCCTGGTCTCCTTTCTGAGTCTCTGTCATCTTGATCTGTCTCGGAACAACATTTCATCTCTAGATGGTCTTCAGTTCTGCAAGGTACAGAGTTAGTTGATTCAATTAATAGCTGCCATTGGTCTTTACAATAATTACCCTTGTATTCGTCTTGCTACTGAGAAACTACTATAGCTCAAAGATTTTTTCACGAATGATCTCTCAGTCTAAAATCTTTATATTAAGTGCTGTAACCCCCTCCCCTTCAGAGTTTAGAGTCCCTCAACGTGTACTACAACAATATCAGCTCAATATCAGAATTGGAGAGGTTGTCCAAGAACTCCCTTCTACAAGAGATTGATATCCGGCTGAATCCTGTGTCTGTTATGAGCACTGAGTATAGGTTGCTTCTAGTTCACGCCCTTCCTTTACTTAATATGCTCGGTGAGTGTTTAGTCAAGCTATCGGGATTCGGGGGGAGTTAAGTGAGAGTTGAGACGGCATAGTGAGATACATAGAGTTTGAAATCAACCTTCTCACAATATTCCTATTTTGATATAATCGCCACCGGTGTATCTACTTGTGAAGGGGTTCCACTCCAAATTTTGATCTGATATCAACTGGTATAGTTGGGGTGGGGGGTTCCACTCTACGAGCAATGCGCCCATGACAACCGCTCTTATCAGATAAATATTATTATTTTGCATGGAGTGAGTTGTATGGAGCAGTTGTGACACCGTTACACACTTTCAGATAAGACCTCTGTAACAGAGAGAGATAGGCGGCTGGCAATTCAGTACCATACTACAGACCAGGCTGCATTACTAACAAATTACCGAGGGGAGGGCGTGCAGGCTGGTGATGTTAGGTAGGAACCATAGTGTGTCTACAGTTGTCTGTCTGTCTCTCTGTAGCTGTCTGTCTGTCTGTCTGTATGTAGCTGTTTGTCTCTCTGTCTGTCTGTCTGTCTCTCTGTAGCTGTCTGTCTGTCTGTCTGTATGTAGCTGTTTGTCTCTCTGTCTGTCTGTCTGTCTCTCTGTAGCTGTCTGTCTGTCTGTCTGTATGTAGCTGTTTGTCTCTCTGTCTGTCTGTCTGTCTCTCTGTAGCTGTCTGTCTGTCTGTCTGTATGTAGCTGTTTGTCTCTCTGTCTGTCTGTCTGTCTCTCTCTCTCTCTCTCTCTCTCTCTCTCTCTCTCCCTCTCTCCCTCTCTCCCTCTCTCCCTCCCTCTCTCTCTCTAACCCCACTCCCCTCTCAGATACGAACACATCCCCCAGTCACCAAAAACTACAACCCCTGCTGCCCCTCCATCTCCCATGCTGGTGCCTCGACCACCCCTGGCTATGTTACAGCCCAAACAAGACGCTTATGATGCCTATACCACCCATGGTGCTTTCACCCCTAACCCTCGTCAGAGCTGCAGTACTCCAGGGACCCCTACCAGGTTAGGAGAGGGAATGTGTGGGAATAACACTGTCTCATGCTATGGACTTATTACAGTGCTATATAATTATTATGTGAGATTTATTTTATTAGAAATGGGACTTTTCCAGTTAGTTCTACTCCCACTACCTAGTTTTTACCACCCTTCCTCTGTGGGATCTCACTACCTGAGCCTCCCTTTGTACTGGCACTACCTTTAACCAACATATATATTCCAGGGATTCTGTTTTGGAAGAGAACAGAGAGCTGAGAGAAAAGTACGAAGAATACAAGGAGAAATATAACATAGCGTACGTGACTTTCATTAAATATATTCGAACTATGTGTCTTGTTAAATTTTGTGTTTCGAGACGGTTCAATTATTATGTTGTAGGATTATTTTCCCTGGCAATAAGTCCCTAACAACTTTTTCTCAGTGTGTCCGATAGAATAGCTAAAGAGAGCTATGTGCGACTACAGGAGGATTACTACAAAAGTCTCAAAAAGGGGGAGAAACTGAGCGAGAAATGTGAAAATTCAGAAGCACAAATTCAGCAGCTAAAAGATCAAATTGCGAGTTTGACAACTGAATCTTCGACACTCAAACAGGTAGGGGTTCACCGTTCACGCCCATGGAAACCACTCTTTTGATGTAGTGAACATGGTTAGTTTCACTAAATTTATCAATCAATCACATATAATGATGGAGATATAACTCTCACCCCTTGTCAAGCTAGACTGACTGTCATTCCACCCCCGTGTGTTTCAGGAACTGTTGGTTAGGAAGCAGGTTGCTGAAACTGAAAAGGAACTCAAGGTTATCTGCAGGTTTAGTTGATAGAAATATTTAGTTGTCACCTGCATTTCCTACATGAAATATACTACATGAAATATACTGTTGCAACTTGCATGTAAGGCACGGTCACAACTCACAGATTTCAAATGATCACTTGATTACTTTACAACGGATGGCGCGACCTCCGAACCAGTTTTAGACAGTGTACTTGGCGCGCCCCCAACCGTTGCACATGCCAACCGCGCGCGCGGCAAAATCTTCCCCCATGATTCTGTGATTCTCTGATCCTGTGATTCTGTGATCTCATGATTCTGATCCAGAATCAGGAACCGGGCTTCAGTATGAAATTGAACTTTGGCTTGCCTTAATCGGACCTGTTTCACCGCACCGGGAGTCAGAAGACTTCATTGCATGTTATATGGAGTCGAATGCATTTCGAATCTAACCCCCCTCCATTTTCTTCTAGAGAGTTGCAAGAGACGATCCAAAGCGACAGAGAGAGGCACTCAGAAGAACTGAAATCCAGCAGAGAGCAGTGCCAGGACATGGCCAGAGAATTTACAGACGCCATTAAAACTATCAGAGAGGTGACTTCAGTGTTTTGGTTCCGGGTTCAGTTCACATAATAATAATCACCAATTATGTTATTATTAATATAATTTTTCCGGTGACGTTGTTGTTGTAGTAACACAACAATTACCTAGAACGAATCCTACTAAATATAAATATCTGACCCTCAGGCGCACAAAGAAGAGATTGAGAGGATAAGAATGGTTCACCAATCCGAACTGAAGGAATCTGATGGAAACTTCGTGAAGCTACAGAAACTAGTTGACATTTCAAACATTATTGGAGAGCTAAAATAGGTTTTGGGTGAGAGCATGGACTTATTATTTTAGCTCTACCAATCATTTTCTAGCATATTTCTCATGACGCATTGCTGTTAGATCGGATTGAGGACTCGGTTACCGAGTTGCAATTTTTTATATTAGTGACAGAACCAAATTCAATAGGTTTGAGGAGTGACAGAACCAGGATGTTAATCTGGTATTTTATTTGACATTTTTATTAAAGAGTGAGAGTGGTGAATGTATATGACAACGTTATTTTCTGTAAATACATCTATATTAAATTAATCAGGCCCTTAAACAACCCATTTTATTTTGCAAGGAAATCCTGTTTAAGTGAGAGGTAGAGAGGGAGAGAGAGGGGGGTACAAAACTGCAAATGTCATAATGAATTGTAGGTGCGGGGCAGTCTCCCCCACTGTGTTTAGTGTGAGTTTTACCCTCTTAGCTCGCTAATTCAATAACAGCTCTTGTCTCCTCACTCTGTCTACCCGAACGAGAGAGAGATAGTGAGAAAGTTAGAAAATAGAAAAGAAGAGAGAAAACTGAGATAGAGGGATGTTTAACTGTCATTTGGACAACTTATACCGGAATTTTCCAGTCAGCCGGGTCCCTAATGGAAGTTGACAGATGGCTGCACAAAAAACAGAGGCATCCGCAATCAGCTGAGAGAGAGGGTGAGAGAGAGAGAGAGAGAGAGAGAGAGAGAGAGAGAGCTCCCCGTTCATCCACCAAGTTTTGTGAGAAAACACGGCGCACCACTCTTACTTTAAGGAAGGTTCCCTATAATCTCATAACGCGAACCATATGATTCAACTTACCGGCGTGAGTCTCAGGAAATAGCCCTACATCTCCTGATTCACCCGGGATAAATTGAATTTCCCTACCATTTTAGGCTGATGTTTTGACCTTTAGTAGGGACTGAGATAAGTCAAGCGTAGAAAATAGACCTGGAGTCAGGGCATCGACAAGAGATAGGAAGAGCCCTGACCAACATATGAGCGGGGAGAGAGAGAAAAGGAGAGAGAATGATACATAGTGTCGTGGTTCTAAGCTCCTCCGTAGGGTTAGGGGGACAAGAGGTAGACAGAGGGAGGAGACAAGAGCTGTTATTGAATTAGCGAGCTAAGAGGGTAAAACTCACACTAAACACAGTGTGGGGGAGACTGCCCCGCACCTACAATTCATTATGACATTTGCACTTTTTCTAATCACACATCTCACAGAGAGAGAGGGAAGAAGGAGGGGGAGAGGGAAGAAGGAGGGGAGAGGGAAGAAGGGGGCTGGGGTGTCGCGACAGAGGGAGAGAGAGTGTGGGGAGGGGGAAGAACGCTACAATTAACACCCTCCCAACTCTGCCATTTGTTGCCCATTTGCAGCCCCCTCCCCCCCCGACCCCTTCTCTCGGCTTCACAAACCCCTATACTTTCACCGATTACCATTTACCCAGAGATTTAGGAGTAGGACAGCTAATGCTACCTCTCTGCAAAGTGCAATCCTTCATATACTCATCCTAGTACCGAAGAATTAGAAAGTGCTTTGGAAGTCCTATTTCCCTAACAAACCTACCACTACCAGTCAGACTGTACTCAGAATATGCCACTTTATTCCAACAAACTGACACCAGACACAATTGTCCAAGCTTTTGTGCAATGAAACATCAATGCAGTATCATGGTAGTTTCACTCCTATCTTAGTAAGAAATGGGTGGTAATTGAGAGCCAGACGGGGTTGTTGTGAGTTGGCCGGGAAAATAGAAAGCGTTCTTGTTCTGAGAACTTTCGTCAATTAGTTTGCCGTGGAAATACCTGTCGACTGGGAGAATTTTCACCTCCGACTTCACGTGGAAGTTCTCATGGTCGTTGGCCTCTTGCACTCTCAATCTCACTGTCATTGAGCATGAGAGCTAGTGTAAGAGCACACATAACACAAAAGAACTGATGCATGACGGTGACGGTGAAACCTCTCACTCACACAGGGTCTGGGTTGTGAAAAACTGAGTTCAGAACCTTGACAGAATAAACCCGTAAAACACAAAAACCCCCAACCCAAATCGAGGGAGGGACCAAAATCAATTTTTAGCTCTTGATCTTGTCCCTAGATTTAGTCTCGGTAGACCCCTGTGTATCGAACTTGGTCCTAGCGGTGTCGATCTGGATAGCTTTATGGGGGGCCACTCACCCCTTAAACATCATTTAATTGGCCAATCAAGACCCGCCCCACCCTTCCCACATGTCTTGTCTGAAAAGTTGGGAGAGAGCTAAGTGAAGTTAAAGTGCTAAACTGCTTGTTAACCTGCTGTCTCTAGCTCTTACTCTAGGGTCCAAGAGGACATCTTTAGAGAAACCTTAAGAAGTTCTAGGGCAAGGAGCTGGAGAGGTCGGTCTCCATCTAGGTCTAAAGAGGTTGAGTAGTACTCCCTACTAGGGAGCCCCAAACCCATTCCCAATTCAAATGGACTTTCTCCACTGCAGAGAGGGAATATTATGATGAAGACATGAGATAAAAAAGATAAATTTTGTCGGCTAGAACTAATTATTCAGTCTGAAATTGTATGTCCTTAGTCCTAGGAATGACTGACGGCTGCTGCAGCTGCTGCTGCTGTGAGCTGCATTGGGGACAAGTGCTGTTTGAGAAGGACGGCCTTGATCGGTTGGGTGCAAGTTGAATCAGACTTGAAGAGGTCAAGAGGATTAGCACCCGGGGAGACCTATTACTATCAATCGCATTAGGTAAGCGGGGAGACCTAATCACATTACTATTTAGTGTGAGTTCTCTCTCTCTCTCTCTCTCTCCCTAGTTAAAGTAACTAACTCTCTCTCTCTCTCCCAACAATTCATTAAGCCAATATAATTTGATCGCAATTGTCCCGACGAGAGGGTCTTCCTAGTACAACTGCACGCGTGACCACGCGACACTTTGAGGGTAGCCGAGCGGAGAGCGAGAGGGTGGGAGAGAGAGAGAGAGATAGGTAGACCAATTGTAAAGTGAGAGAAGTAAGGAAGGAGGGAATTTGTGACTAAAGGAGATAATCAATGAATTGGCGATTGCAATACAAGGAGGAAGGTCTAGGACACGGCCCAAATTAGCTGGATAGAGTCCCACCCATGTCCCTCATATGAAGCTCGTGGTACACCCCTCCCTTACTTTATGCATCCCCGCCAAGCAACCCCTCCTGGTGGTTGGTAACGAAGTAACGCCTTGCCAGGGGTTGATTCGTAACCAATCCTGGTGGCTAGTATGGATGGGAGGGGAATGGAGGGTTGTTGCTCAACATCCATTGTGCTCTCATTCCACTATTTCCACACGATCTCACGTGATCACTGGACAGGGAGGGGAAATCACAAGATTAACCTACAGATGCTTTCACCCACTCTCTTTTTCTCTCATATTTTCCCTCGCCCCTTTCTCTCTCTCACTTTCCCACCACCAACGCGAAGCCGATTAGTGCTACAACTGTTTTACCAATACCCAAGATTCACTAAGCGGTCGAGCATCAAGCACTTCAGTTTTGCGTGCAAAGGTGATTGCGACAATTGCCCTACAAATCGGTGATTTACCCCCTACCAAGAGGGAAAATGGGCGAGGGATGACGAGAGAGAGAGAGAGAGAGAGAGAGAGAGAG
>AVPN01001594.1:3813-18117 GCA_000695325.1 Pleurobrachia bachei | reverse complement strand
CTCAAACAAACGCACCAACATAAAATTAATCAATGAGGTCACCAATATCGGCTGTGTTATCGGCTACATGAAATAAACCTACTAAAATTAATCTGCAGAAAACTATATCCGTGTCAAACATTTTATGTACCTTTCGCCATATTTGACAGTTTTTACCTTTAGTTTTACCTTTATGTTTCATCCCCCTCCACCCCAAGACGCATTACCTCCAAGGCAAACAAACATCACAATTCACAAACATCACAAACAAACATACAAAGAAACAAACAATAACAAAAGTACCTACATCGAGTTGTCGCTGTCCCTGCAGTTGCTGTTCATTGCACGCAGTTACTGCTGAGATTGTCAAGTCTCTCATTGATCGGCAGGTAAAACATTGAAGGGCAGTTCGTTATCCGGCACTGAGATCTTCTGTTGTTATTAGATCCGGCACTGAGATTTTATAATGTGCTCTGAGATGTGTTCTTTCTCCTCGGAGTTATAAATCTTGAATCTAGAATTGTGTTATATCGATATAAGAACTTTATTATCGCAATGAATCAATATATATAGCGAACAAGACAGTAATTGACTTGTGACATGATTTTAGTATAGAAATTGTGTTACTTTCAAGCAAATGATGCTTTATAACATGTGTCTACTAGGAATGATTGACAAAGTAGGAGAAGAATGATCAGTAAACGGTTGAGATAAAAATCCATAACAAATGCGAATATATTAAATTAGATAAAATATTAAATTAAAAACGACAGATGTCACAAATCATAGTTTGAAAAAAGTGATACACTTTTGGATAAAACAGTCTGCATGTCATGTTCAAATTATGAATTTAACAAATAGTTTAACAAAATGGTTTTGTAGGGTCCTATAATAATAACAACATATTCCTACATGACATCTAATCATTCTTCTATGCAGCTGTTTAGTCATTATGGGTGTGGCAACGACACCAAGAGTAAAAAGTGCAAAGATTCTTGTACACACGGCAAAGTTGAGAAGGGGTGACTTGAGGTTCTACATTCTTATGATACAAGGCATATGATGGATGCCGTGACGCCGTGTGTGTAAAGCCTCGATTAATACAGTCGGACCCCCGATTTAGGGACACCCCGATTAAGGGACACCCCGATTTAGGGACACCCCGATTTAGGGACAGGATTCTTTTCTCCCGAGGGTGTCCCTAAATCGGGGTCCGACTGTACACGGTAAACGGTATATCGAGGTGCACGGTATAAATTGAGGTCCGGTAAATCGAGGTTTGACTTTATATGTGAACTACACATAACAGGTGTGGCATATCGTTTAACCCACGCAATTTCCAAAATATTCTAGTAACTATCATTTTTAGTACACGACTATGCATATACTATGCATGTTGATGTACATGACTACAGGTATTTGTAGCATGAACTTTGAATTTGATTTGAAAATGAATTTAAAAATTGTATAAAAAATAAATTTAGAATTAGAGCAGTTTCTTTTTATTCAACGAACAATTTTAAATCGAATAAAGCTGTATTAAGTGACTGGCATAAACAATGATATGCTAATACATTATGCTACCTAAAACAAGTCGAACGCCAAATAAATAGTATCATACAAATGGTAACCTAACAAAAGGTATAACCTTACGAAAACAAGTAAGTTAGGATATTAAGGAACAAACCTAACCAACATTGAGGTTAACCAGCATGAGAGGCTCACATAATTCCGACATATATGTGTATCTAAAATATGGCCTCATGTGTATTTGACATTGGAACAGTTCCTGCAGTAAGGATATCTAGCATACACTTCCATTGACTGCAAGTGTTTTACTGTGCTAGCTATATCCGTACAGTCATGAATCATGATGACTTTCGATAAACACGTGACACAATTGAAACCTTGGACTGCGGACTGTCTTGTTGGCACGTGATAAATTACTCCAACTCTAGGTTGTTCGTTGTATTTATGAAGGAGTATTTATTTAAAGTTGTATTTATGAAGGAGTATACCTGATTTTCTAGGTTGTTTTGTCATGATATCTCCACACGTTGCCCTCCTCTTTAACGGTTTGATATTTCCCCGTCCATTGGCGAAGGAAACTGGTGGGTTAGCTATGCTCACTCGGGAGTATCGTGTGGCCCAGCTCATAACACAGCTTATAACATACCAGCCATGGGGAGGATTTTATATCAGATCTCGAAACCAGGAGAGGGTTTTATAACAAGATATGTATCTCAAAACGGAAATACAGCAGCTGCAGTATAACATGTCATAATAAAAAGGCCAAACGCTACAAAAAGTGTGAAATCGAGCTCATATGTTGCTGGCAACCATTTAATTGATGTTCTTAATTTTTAGCTCTTTATAACAATGCCAAGGTATAATAAAAAGCAGTGATATTTTTACCGTCGCGGTCGCACGTAATACTTTGCAGGGGTATGTTCAGACGTTCTCGATACCGGAAACAATTGGGATGAGGGAATTGCAATTGGTGGAAAAATAATCAAAATATGTAATGGGGAGTGAATGGGAGGCAAGATGGGGTTGGGGTGGTGTTGGTTGTAATGTTGGGTTGAAAACTGGACACTTGCCAGTGCTATGATAAAATATTAAATTAAAAACGACAGATGTCACAAATCATAGTTTGAAAAAAGTGATACACTTTTGGATAAAACAGTCTGCATGTCATGTTCAAATTATGAATTTAACAAATAGTTTAACAAAATGGTTTTGTAGGGTCCTATAATAATAGCAACATATTCCTACATGACATCTAATCATTCTTCTATGCAGCTGTTTAGTTATTATGGGTGTGGCAACGACACCAAGAGTAAAAAGTGCAAAGATTCTTGTACACACGGCAAAGTTGAGAAGGGGTGACTTGAGGTTCTACATTCTTATGATACAAGGCATATGATGGATGCCGTGACGCCGTGTGTGTAAAGCCTCGATTAATACAGTCGGACCCCCGATTTAGGGACACCCCGATTAAGGGACACCCCGATTTAGGGACACCCCGATTTAGGGACAGGATTCTTTTCTCCCGAGGGTGTCCCTAAATCGGGGTCCGACTGTACACGGTAAACGGTATATCGAGGTGCACGGTATAAATTGAGGTCCGGTAAATCGAGGTTTGACTTTATATGTGAACTACACATAACAGGTGTGGCATATCGTTTAACCCACGCAATTTCCAAAATATTCTAGTAACTATCATATTTAGTACACGACTATGCAAATACTATGCATGTTGATATACATGACTACAGGTATTTGTAGCTTGAACTTTGAATTTGATTTGAAAATAAATTTAAAAATTGTATAAAAAATGAATTTAGAATTAGAGCAGTTTCTTTTTATTCAACGAACAATTTTACATCGAATAAAGCTGTATTAAGTGACTGGCATAAACAATGATATGCTAATACATTATGCTACCTAAAACAAGTCGAACGCCAAATAAATAGTACATATCATACAAATGGTAACCTAACAAAAGGTATAACCTTATGAAAACAAGTAAGTTCGGATATTAAGGAACAAACCTAACCAACATTGAGGTTAACCAGCATGAGAGGCTCACATAATTCCGACATATATGTGTATCTAAAATATGGCCTCATGTGTATTCTTGATATTTGAACAGTTCCTGTAGTAGGGATATCTAGCATACACTTCCGTTTGGGGAACTGCAAAACTGTGCTAGCTATATCCGTACAGTCATGACTCATGATGAATTTCGATAAACACGTGACACAATTGAAACCTTGGACTGCGGACTGTCTTGTTGACACGTGATAAATTACTCCAACTCTAGGTTGTTCGTTGTATTTATGAAGGAGTATTTATTTAAAGTTGTATTTATGAAGGAGTATACCTGATTTTCTAGGTTGTTTTGTCATGATATCTCCACACGTTGCCCTCCTCTTTAACGGTTTGATATTTCCCCGCCCATTATTGAAGGAAACTGGAGGGTTGGCTATGCTCACTCGGGAGTATCGCGTGGCCCAGCTCATAACACACCTTATCAGTCATGGGAAGGGTTTTATATCAAGATATGTATCTCGAAACTAGATCTATAGCAAACATGGATATGCAACAGCTGTCGTACTACGGGTCATAATAAAAAGGCCAAAAGCTACAAAAAGTGTGAAATCGAGCTCATATGTTGCTGGCAACCATTTAATTGATGTTCATAATTTTTAGCTCTTTATATATAGCAATGCCAAGGTATAATAAAAAGCAGTGATTTTTTTACCGTCGCGGTCGCACGTAACACTTTGCAGTGGTATGTTCAGACGTTCTCGATACCGGAAACAATTGGGATGAGGGAATTGGTGGAAAAATAATTAAAATATGTAAAGGGAAGTGAATGGGAGGAAAGATGGGGGTGGGGTGGTGTTGGACGTTGGTTGTAATGGTGGGATGAAAACTGGGGGAACGATAGGGAACGATGGAAAAAGGGTGGGAGGAAGAGAGATGGGAAAGAGGGAAAGATGGTGGCCGGACGACTCAAGTTTGGTATATACATACATATATATATATGGTAGATAGAAGAGAAACGTCAACTATTATACTATTATTATAGACCGCAACTGAAAGCATACAATGGAAAGTGCAGAGAAGTAAAAACAAATCAAGCATCACCAGCTCACAGTGAAGACAGTGTTTGGAAACTGTTTATAATAGCGGATACTGGATAGTGTTTATGATACTGTTTATAATAGTGGATATTAGAAGCTGGTTGTAGTGGATAGATAAATGTTAGAAACTGTTTATATATCGAAGGAGCATGTAACAGTCCTATTATTCGTTTCCCAGAATCAACAATTCATAGAAGTGAAGTTATTTGAATTTTGATTGAATTTGGAATTTTTTGAGAATCGATTCATTTACAATGCTAACACTATAGGATACACAACGCGGCGAGTCCCAAAAAGGAGTCCACACCGATGGTTTTAAAACCCATGTATATATATCTTTTAACGAAGAGCTCTGAATGCGTGACAGAGTGCAGCAGACACGTAACAGATACTGTGATATACAGTGTAGTGTACCATAGTCACCAAATGAAGGAGATTCTGAGAACACCATAGTGTTCACTAGTCTAGTGACGGATCTGAGCTGGGGTGTTTGATTTCCATCTAACTCAGTTTACCTATGGTCTGTGTGATCTATGAACCTCTATATATGATCCTGATTTCTGCCATAATATGCCTGCTGAAGACATGACCACAAATAATTATATTTCAAGTGGAGTAATAGATTCATCAGGTTTACTCCCACTCAAGTATGTAGTAGGGAGTGGTTGAAATCACGATAATTTCTAATAAATTAATTATAAATCACCATAAACCACAATAAATTCTAAATCACAAAAATTTCTTACCTGTGGTACTCCGAAAGGTTTCCCTGCGCAAGTCCATAGAGTTGGAAACATTTCGAAAGAGAGAGACAACGTTATGCCGCGAATCCCTTCTCCTTCGAATTTCAGAGGCAAACATCTGAGCAGCAGCGGCTGTCCTAGCCGACATCATCATGGTACAACGTTGCTATGGTTCCTCAGAGGCCGTGTTGCTATGGTTACTCAGAAGCCGAGTTGCTATCGTAACTTGTTGAAACAGTTACCAGATCGGAAAGTACCAAAATGATTACCACCAAAAACAAATGATACAAAGTATTTAGAATGTGAGCCACGAATTGAGAGAAGCCTCGTGGTATCAAAGCATCAATAAAGACCAGGGAAATAGTGAGAAAGGGGGAGAGAGAGAGAGAGAGAGAGAGAGAGAGAGTGTGTGTGTGAGAGAGAGAGAGAGAGAGAGATAGAGAGCGAAGAGACGGAAAAGCTCTTCGCCGAGGCACGGTTCTTTTGTTATTGACACACATCTATACAACAAAATAATGTGAATCTCACCACACCATGGAATATATGTCTGTCAGTCGGGGTACAGGTAAATTTTATGGAATTTAGAACTTTCTTTGGGACAAAAGCTATAGTTGTTATTCAGCAAGAGTGCAAAAGTACAAGATGGTGATGACAAATTCCTATGCCTATTCAGTATACAATTACATATTTGGATTAAACCCCCCCCCCTAAAACATCCCTCACTCCAAAATGATAATGGTTCCCATGATAACATGGTAACCATGGTAACAAATATCTTCATGACAACACTTACCGCTACAGCTGCTGAAATCCCCGCTGCTTAATTCACATCCATTCTCCCTTATTTCAGGGATGCTATAAGATGACTGACTTCCTCTTTTCCTACTGCTACCCTGGTCCGCTATACAACATGGGAGAAAGGATGGGAATAAGTATATGATATATGTACTAACAAATCAATAATAAATCAACAATTCTAACAGTAAAACCGGGAGGAAGAGAGACACGAAATTCGTTTTTAGGTTCAACTTCAAATCAAAACTAGCTAAAAGCGCTTAAGCGGATTTGTATTAGAAAACCAAATTAGAAAACCAAACAAATAGGAAAAGCATCTTTATGAAGTACATGTAGCAGTTGAAAGGAAAATACTGAACATATAGTTTCGGTAAAAGTGTTCAAACTTTAGCAGTAGTGTTGTATGCATATGTGGACATAATACGATCATGCATACGATAAGAAGAAGCTGATAGCCAATAATTAACGTGTGCATAGTCGAAGGGTTTTAATTATTAGCTAGTTTTCAACTGAGTAAGTAAAACACAGAGCTTCAAAAACACAGCATGCAAAGTCATACACTACTTTCAATGCAACACTAGAACTCTCACTATTAATTCTGAATTACTAATTCATCTCATTTCAAATTCATGTGGTCTTGCCATGCCATTAGCTTATCATAAACGCGTGTTTTTAGACGATTGTCTCTTACAAAAAAAACGACAAAAGTCCGACGAACCAGATTTGAACTGGTGACCTAAGGATTACAACGGTTGGATACACCTCTACAGTCCTCCGCTCTTCCAACTGAGCTACCGTCGGGACGGGATGAGAGAGTTTTAGACGACTCACATTTTAATTGTGTTAAGCAGGTGTGCGGGGAGCACATGTGTGGACTATTATATCAAAAGAAAACCATATACTTATTAAGATCTCTGATTTCTAAACATGGTTATGATTCTCTTTTCACTTAGTCTATCAGTCTCTCTTTATAAGCACCATTGTGTGTACGGCCTTTTTTTCTTATTGTGGAATCCAGAATATCTTTTCTTTCCTAAAACTTTTTAGGGAACTTGGACTCAATTGAGTTCAATAACGCTCAAAAAAGTGTTTCATCTTCTATAATCGACAAATCAAAGTGGAGAATATGTTTCCGACCTGTGTATCAATCAAAGTAACTACGTATAAAGCTTCAACGTCTGTCTACAAATCAAAAAGAGCAAGGACCACAAACTACTGTCAACGCGAAAATAAATTTCAACATACCCAGTACACTGAGCTACCACAACTTAATTATCTATCTGACGACCATGGAAGAGAAACAATTCAATGCCAACAAACCATGAATCCATACGGCTATGCAGAATTTTTATGACAGCTTTTAATCACTTCATATATCAGTATATCCCACACTAATAGCTTTGTTTATGTAAGCTTTAGACAACCGATTCCTACAAACTATACCCCAATTCCCATTGCAAAATATATGAAGCTGTGTTTTGAAATTCGTGTATACTGTTATATGCATCTATCTATCTATCTCTCTATCCCTCTATCTCTCTCTCATATTCAATATAATATGTCTCTCTCATAATGTACTAACAGCGTCTGTCTACCCCAGAATCTAAGAGGTGGTATACGTCTTCACATGCTAAGACGCGTTCACATAGAGCTTTACAAAAAATATAGTGTCTATCTCCCTCCCTTTTCTATCGTTAACTATTTCTCTATCTTTTTATCTTTATCAGTTTCTTACCCTTTCTCTCCACCTCTCTCTTCTTCCATCTCCATCTCTTTCTTTCTCTCACACTCTTTCCCAATTCTCTCTTTCTCCCTTACAGGTAAAACTGAACTATTTTCCACTTGTTTGGATTCTGCAATGTAGTTACAGCTCAGTGAACTGAAGAACAACGGAAGCCTGACTGACATGATCAAATAATCACCATTTGCATATTGTTCATACATACTTACGGCCGACGAGTCTGAGCAAGATAATGTAGCAAAAATAATGAATATTGTAGGAACTGTAGACTAATCAACATGAATTCTCTAAATGAAGTATCAACAAATTCGGGCGAGAAAAATTCAGCTTCATATTCCGAGGAAACAGCCTAATTCTCTCAGACTTCTCTCATTGTTTCCACAGCTACTATAATCCTCGTATAACACACGTCACACTTGTCTACAACTACAACGATCTATGGCCTTTCTTTGGCCGGCATTCTACATTTCCCTCTCATTTCCCATCTTTTAATTTTCTCTCTGGCTGGGATCCTCCCCGCTTCTCTTTCACTCACTCCCTTCCTAATTTCCTAGAGCTCGAGGCTTGTATGTTTCTTGGCTTCCTTCCCTCTTTCTCTTTTAAAATTACTTGGTCTACAGTTATGGGAAAAATTACGGTAAAATACAGCGACTGATCATCAATTTCCAGACAAATTCTGATGTATATTACCAGATAAGAACAGCCTAATTAGAACCATAGTCCTTTAAGATTATGTGTATAATATCCTTGGCCCCATAGCATATACGAATATTGCTCACTGACAGATGGCTTTGTCAAGATTGAAGACCAAATCCTTAATGGAAACGTTCTTATGAATTAAAGGTCACGAAACCGAAAGTCGAATTCGAAATGATTGGGAACCACTGCAGCTATTGAAGTTGAATACACTCCAAGTGTATAATAATGAAGATCTTAGTAGCAGATTCAGAGGTAGTTCCAAAATGAAATTAGTAATTAAACGCAAGCTCTCTGATCCCTCTCCCAAAGATACCTCTTTCTATTCTCTATCTTCTTCTTCTACGAGGACGCTGGCATGGGCACTTCTTTCTCTATCTACAAAGTTTGCATCACTGGATCTTTCTCTGTTTCTTGCTCCCTACCTTAATCGTTCTAAACCTCTTCATCGCAAATACAGAAATCGGAACCAACAGAAACCATAGCTGGATAGAAAGATTCAGCATCATATAAGATTAGCTAGTGTTCTTCAAAATCCATCGCAGGAATGTTCATTGTGTCAAGATACACAGCAGATCAGTAACACTCTCTGTTCATTTTCCATTACCAGATGAGTCTAGATAGACGGATAGAATGAGGGAGAGGGAGAGAGAGATAGACGGATAGAATGAGGGAGTGAGATAGACGGATAGAAAGGGAGTGAAAGATAGAGATCAGGGAGGGAGTGATAGAGGGATGGAGAGAGTCTAGATAGACGGTTAGAAAGGAAGTGAGAGAGAGAGAGGGAGAGGTGATTAGACCAAGACTGCAGGGGTTCATATCACACAAAGCATGACCCTATCAACCAAAAAATAATAATTCTTTAGTTTGAAGAAATCGTCATTACATGTACTACACAATCCATAGTCCAAAAAGAAGCGACGAGAGATATCATCCCAGAATAATTGTCAGCCAAATAATTATAATTATATGGAATTAGTCGACGTCCAGAGCAACTAAAATTAGCATTGAATTCCAAAAGTAGTTATGTAATTAAATCGTCTTACTCACATAATCATCAAATATGTCTACAAAACAATCGTGACGCGGTTAATTAATCAATTAACTTAATTAATTCAATCTTAACGTCAAATATGTTATGTACCAGCGTATGTGTGTTTTATAGAAATTTGATTTCAACTAATAAAGGTGTGTCGACGTAAAGTAACTTATTATATACATTAGTACATTGATCAAATATGTACCGTATTTAGTGGTCAAGTATTACATCATTGTCGAGGAGCACTTTATTTATTGAGGGAGAGAAATAGAGATTCTTTACTAGCGTGTGTAACTTACACACCCCATCCCTGAAGGAGGTGTAACCTCGATTAGATATACTTTTTTGCAGACCGGACCTAGGTTACGTATTTTTGACCGGGGAATCCGAAAAACATAAAATTAAAATCGATGAGCTAGCCGTTTTTGCGTAAAACAGCAAAAACTGTCATTTTAAGCGATTTTCGACTTTTTACACTTTCTAGAGACTTTAAAAATATTCGACCATGGAAGAGAAACAATTCAATGCCAACAAACCATGAATCCATACGGCTATGCAGAATTTTTATGACAGCTTTTAATCACTTCATATATCAGTATATCCCACACTAATAGCTTTGTTTATGTAAGCTTTAGACAACCGATTCCTACAAACTATACCCCAATTCCCATTGCAAAATATATGAAGCTGTGTTTTGAAATTCGTGTATACTGTTATATGCATCTATCTATCTATCTCTCTATCCCTCTATCTCTCTCTCATATTCAATATAATATGTCTCTCTCATAATGTACTAACAGCGTCTGTCTACCCCAGAATCTAAGAGGTGGTATACGTCTTCACATGCTAAGACGCGTTCACATAGAGCTTTACAAAAAATATAGTGTCTATCTCCCTCCCTTTTCTATCGTTAACTATTTCTCTATCTTTTTATCTTTATCAGTTTCTTACCCTTTCTCTCCACCTCTCTCTTCTTCCATCTCCATCTCTTTCTTTCTCTCACACTCTTTCCCAATTCTCTCTTTCTCCCTTACAGGTAAAACTGAACTATTTTCCACTTGTTTGGATTCTGCAATGTAGTTACAGCTCAGTGAACTGAAGAACAACGGAAGCCTGACTGACATGATCAAATAATCACCATTTGCATATTGTTCATACATACTTACGGCCGACGAGTCTGAGCAAGATAATGTAGCAAAAATAATGAATATTGTAGGAACTGTAGACTAATCAACATGAATTCTCTAAATGAAGTATCAACAAATTCGGGCGAGAAAAATTCAGCTTCATATTCCGAGGAAACAGCCTAATTCTCTCAGACTTCTCTCATTGTTTCCACAGCTACTATAATCCTCGTATAACACACGTCACACTTGTCTACAACTACAACGATCTATGGCCTTTCTTTGGCCGGCATTCTACATTTCCCTCTCATTTCCCATCTTTTAATTTTCTCTCTGGCTGGGATCCTCCCCTCTTCTCTCCCTTCTTACTTTCCTAGAGCTTGGCTTGTATTCCCTTATCTTGGCTTTCTTCCCTCTTGTCTTAAAATTACTTGGTCTACAGTTATGGGAAAAATTACGGTAAAATACAGCGACTGATCATCAATTTCCAGACAAATTCTGATGTATATTACCAGATAAGAACAGCCTAATTAGAACCATAGTCCTTTAAGATTATGTGTATAATATCCTTGGCCCCATAGCATATACGAATATTGCTCACTGACAGATGGCTTTGTCAAGATTGAAGACCAAATCCTTAATGGAAACGTTCTTATGAATTAAAGGTCACGAAACCGAAAGTCGAATTCGAAATGATTGGGAACCACTGCAGCTATTGAAGTTGAATACACTCCAAGTGTATAATAATGAAGATCTTAGTAGCAGATTCAGAGGTAGTTCCAAAATGAAATTAGTAATTAAACGCAAGCTCTCTGATCCCTCTCCCAAAGATACCTCTTTCTATTCTCTATCTTCTTCTTCTACGAGGACGCTGGCATGGGCACTTCTTTCTCTATCTACAAAGTTTGCATCACTGGATCTTTCTCTGTTTCTTGCTCCCTACCTTAATCGTTCTAAATCTCTTCATCGCAAATACAGAAATCGGAACCAACAGTAACCATAGCTGGATAGAAAGATTCAGCATCATATAAGATTAGCTAGTGTTCTTCAAAATACATCGCAGGAATGTTCATTGTGTCAAGATACACAGCAGATCAGTAACACTCTCTGTTCATTTTCCATTACCAGATGAGTCTAGATAGACGGATAGAATGAGGGAGAGGGAGAGAGAGAGATAGACGGATAGAATGAGGGAGTTAGATAGACGGATAGAAAGGGAGTGAAAGATAGAGATCAGGAAGGGAGTGAGAGAGGGATGGAGAGAGTCTAGATAGACGGATAGAAAGGAAGTGAGAGAGAGAGGGAGAGGCGATTAGACCAAGACTGTAGAGGTTCATATCACACAAAGCATAAGCCTATCAACCAAAAAATAATAATTCTTTAGTTTGAGGAAATCGTCAATACATGTACTACACAATCCAAAGTCCAAAAAGAAGCGATGAGAGATACCATCCCAGAATAATTGCCAGCCAAATAATTATAATTATATGGAATTAGTCGACGTCCAGAGCAACTAAAATTAGCATTGAATTCCAAAAGTAGTTATGTAATTAAATCGTCTTACTCACATAATCATCAAATATGTCTATAAAACAATCGTGATACGATTAATTTATTAATTAATCCGAACGTCAAATATATTACCAGCGTATGTGTTTTATAGAAATATTATTTCAACTTATAAAGGTGTTTCGACTTACAGTACATTGATCATTGATCAAATACCGTATTTAGTGGTCAAGCTTTACATCATTGAGGAGCACTTTATTTTTTTATTGAGAGAGAGATATATAGATTCTTTATAGCATGTGTAACTTACATGATGGCCATTCAATAACTTGAGATATGTCAGGACTGATCACGGTAAAATACCAGAAATTAATTCTGGCAATGAGCCAAAAAAGTAACCGAATTATGAGTATAAACCCGAATCTAGCTGAGCAGGGTCTCGAGTATGCAGTTTTGCAGAACACTTGACCTCCCAACCATACTTTAACTTGCGCCCTTTTTAACCCAATGAGAGGTCTACGTCCGAGGAGGACAAAACCCGGAACTAGGTTCACAGAATCACGTGTATTTATACACGTGAAATATATGGCTCACGACTAGAAGCTTTCGGTGCTTCACGTAACACTAAACAGGTTCACTCAATTCAGATAAAAAAGAGCGATTCTGAGTTCCGGAAAAACTCCGAACTTAGGCCGGACACTCGTCTGGACCCGAACTTACAGTTCGTACGTCATCTGCACCTTGTTGGTTTTTTCGTTGATACTAATGTACTTCAAAAGCTACTGGGATTTTCTGTGTTTTACAAATTCATTTGACAGGCGAAAAAGGGAGTTTGGTTTGGTATATAAATCACATTACCAATGTCATAGAGATAGAAAATCGAAGAGATGGAGAGAAATAGGGAGAGAAGGAGAGGTAGAGAGATAGCGAATGAGACAGATAGAAAGACAGATGGAACGAAAGTCGACACATATAAGCTTTAGGAGACACAGGAAAAGATAGGAAAAATAAGCCAGACAGCTACAGGGATCAACTCTTTTATGATATAAATTGGCTACTACCGTTGTTGTGTAATCAATGCTAATACGGAAAGTTAGAGGAATCACGAACAAATTGGCACATGGCTCCCCCGCCACGGCAAATTATAATTTGTATTATAAGCTGGTCAAATTATAATAATGGCATAATACCGTATTATCCCATTTTAATTCCCCCACTTGAATAATTGCATATTATGCCTATTGACCGATTCTACTCTAAATCTAATATTCAGTAGGGACTATTTAGCTACAATTAGTGTCGGAACATCAGCGGTGCTGGTATTACTTAGTGCAAATGTGATAGGCCGACGGATGTAGGGTCCCCAAACGGGGTTCAAGCCCATGACAAACCCTTTAATCAAGTCAAAACTCTTGAGAGTTCTAGAGTCTAGAATATTCTGCGACGTGCTCATAACGCAAATGTGCACTCATACTACCCGACAATGAACTTGATCAAGTATGTGCAGCTGTCTGATGTGAGTCAAACATTGACTGCTGACAGCAGTCTGCTGTATTGGTGGCCACGGGGAGAGTTGGTCAAGTCTGAACACACGTTATCAAGTTGGGCCTTGGTAGTCCCCGGATCGGATTACATTAGAGAAAGAACCGACCGAATCAGGAAATACTGGTCACGTGACCTAAATAACGAGTTCTGATTGGTTGTTTACTTGTTTTGGTCGGTTCCGGATTTAGAGATTGGAAAGCATTCGGAGAGGGATCAGGGAGAGGGCACTGAAAAGAACAAAGATGGAGAGAGATAACTTATAGAGGGAGAGAGGTAGAGTTATCTATTGTACTGATTGTTAGCACTATTTTTACCACTATATATACCGTCTGCGGCAAAAGAACGTCCTCCCTAAACCACCGTAGTTGCCGATATGGTGGAGGGCTGTAACTTGGCAGGCTTAATCTATGAGATAAATAAATAACTTTTCCAAAATTTCAGACCTCTAGCTCAAAATTCATTTTTTTGATAGGAATGAACA